>ML109085.1:0-68283 GCA_003697995.1 Taxidea taxus jeffersonii
CAATCAGCGCCCGCGTCCAACCCGTGCCGCTCCCGGCCCGGCCTCCGCGGACCCGAGAGAGGGCGGGGCCCGGAAGCTACCTGCGGCGGCCGCGGCCGGAGGGCAGCGTCAGGGCTTCGGCCGCTCTCCAGGGACCAGGCCCGTGCCCCGAGGCAGCTACTGGACAGCGGCTCCCAGGAGTCGAGGTGCCGCGACTGCCGAGCACCCGGTAGAGCGCAGAGCGGCACGGGCCGTCGCGGACGGGACGGCGCTGCGAGGTAGTTCGTTCTCTCCCGGGCGCCGTAGGCGTCCCGTGACCGGGCCGGCGGGTCACGTGGCCTGCGGGGCGCCCGGCCGGGCCATGGCAGCGCCCAGGCCGCTGTCCCGCTTCTGGGAGTGGGGGAAGAACATCGTGTGCGTGGGCAGGAACTACGCGGACCACGCCAAGGAGATGCAGAGCCTCGTGCCCAGCGAGCCGCTGCTCTTCCTCAAGCCGTCTACCGCCTACGTGCCCGACGGCTCGGCCATCCCCATGCCGCCCTACAGCCGCAACCTGCACCACGAGCTCGAGCTGGGCGTCGTGATGGGCAGGCGCAGCCGCGCCGTCCCCGAGGCCGCGGCCATGGACTACGTGGCCGGCTATGCCCTGTGTCTGGACATGACCGCCAGAGACGTGCAGGACGAGTGCAAGAAGAAGGGCTTGCCCTGGACGCTGGCCAAGAGCTTCACGGCCTCCTGCCCGGTCAGCGCGTTCGTGCCCAAGGAGAGGATCCCGGACCCTCACAACCTGAAGCTCTGGCTCAGGGTCAACGGCGAACTCAGGCAGGAGGGTGAGACAGCCTCCATGATCTTTTCCATCCCCTACATCATCAGCTACGTTTCCAAGATAATGACCTTGGAAGAAGGAGATATTATCTTGACCGGGACACCGAAGGGAGTCGGACCCGTGAAAGAAAACGATGAGATCCAGGCTGGCATACACGGGGTCGTTAGTATGAGATTTAAGGTGGAAAAGCCAGAGTACTGAGTCTGTGCAAAGTGCCCTGACTTACTAAGTTTCAGGAGAGAAGGGAGCTGGACAGAAGCAAGCAGAGGTTATTAAATGGGACAATCCTTTAAGAAGAAACTAATTCTTAAATATGATTTAATTGGATTGTTATGACTTAAGGAAAATGGACTCTTAAAGGAAAATGTGATCTAGAAAAGTTGGGCCAGAAATGGAAAGAAGATTGAGTGTATTTTAAGAAACGACCAAATTAAGTTTGTGTAATGCTTCCAGAGAATTTGTCAAACCTAATGTTAAGAAGACTTTTGTTTCCTAAAACTGGAGTGGATAAGACTTTTCATTGTGGGGGATGCCTGGGTGGCTCAGTCCATTAAGCATCTGCCTTCCTCTCAGGTCATGATCCCCAAGTCCTGGGATTGAGCCCCCAAGTCAAACTCCCTGCTCAGCGAGAACTCCACCTTTCCCTCTGCCCCTCCTCCTGGCTTGTCCTTTATCTCTCTCAAATAAATACAAATCTTAAAAAAAAAAAAAGTTTTTTAAGAAAAGACTTTCTTTTCTTAAAAGAAATTGGGACATTCTGAGATCAGTAATTCAAAACTTAAAGTATGCAAAAGCCCAGGGACACCTGGGTGACTCAGAGGGTTAAGCCTCTGCCTTTGGCTCAGGTCCTCAGGGTCCTGAGGTCGAGCCCCGAATCAGGTTCTCCACTCAGCAGGAAGCCTTCACCCTCCCTCTCTGCCTACTTGTGATCTCTCTGTCAAATAAAATCTTTAAAATAAAATACGCAAAGTATTTTCAAAATCATTTATCCTAAATTGATCATGATAATCTAGAGGTATTTGTAAAAATAAATATTTCCACATCACTTGCCCATATCAAGCCCACTGTATTAATTAGCAGAATTAATCTCCAGCACTTCTAAATGCTTCTTTTGGAAATGTGGATAAACACTACTCCACATAATTTAAAATTGTATTTAATAAATGAACGATTAATGGCAACCTCATTTGTACCATGGCCTGTAAGATTCTGAGTTTGGGAGATAATTTTGAAATGATTGTTTTCCAAATAAAAATGCTTTCTTTTATTTGGCCTGAAAGTTTACTTTTATCGCTTCATTAGTGGCTAAGAGGCACACTTCCTCACTAAGGGGTTCAGACCTTGATCACTGACCTTTGGCCTCTAGAGCACTGTGCTCTGTTAACAGAGTTAATCAGCACCTCTACTCCAGCCAGAGATGAGGAAGCTGAATGGCCCAGGAAAGCTACTTTTGTTCCTACCTGCTCTCCGTGGACAAAACGTCTTGGCAGGATGCATAGTGCCCGTGGTACAGTGGTATCCTTCAGGCAGGGGTTCCCGCTGGATATGTAAACAGAAGACATCTGCAGTCCCCTCGCAGAAAGCTGAGGACATCTAATTTAATAACCGGTCACATTTACTGAGCCCTTCGTACCGCTAGGCACTGGGTCAGGAGCTTTCCGTGTATTGTTTAACCTTACCAAAGCTGGGAGTTTGGTATTACTACCATCCCTGGGAAACATGAACATGTAGATTTAGAGGCTAGCTAGCCTGGCTTTCTGGTCACTCAGCGGAGGAAAAGAACCAAGTTACAACCTAGCTTTCCTAAGACCAGAACATGAAGTCTTGACCACAGTGCAGGCTGTATCCTGCAGGTAAATACATAAGATTCAAACATGTAAGTATTAGGCAACCCCCACATCTAATTTATAATTTATCATGAAGAAGTGCCAGGATTGGACTTGTTTATTGGATGTCATACTACCTTAACTTGTTTTACCTTCTAATCAAGTTTCTTATTTTAATAGCCTAAGCAATACGTTTATTACAGATGAGTTCAAGAATATGAATAAGCAAAACACCCAAAATTCCATTCACCCAGCGACAGCCAAAGTGAAGCATTTAATGTACCTTCCTTCAAATTTGTGGTTGTAACTGCAATTCTTAGAAGATCTGCCCCTAACTCAATTTCCTAACCTTTCCTCACCGTGTGTTGTGACTCTGGCGGTCGGCACATTCCTGCGGCGCCGTTTTCAGTGACTGCAAGATTATGAAATCACTCCTCCACTGTTGGCAAATGAAATGGCTTCTAATCACTTGCTAGTAGAATCCACATACCTGTAATGACTGCACTGGGCTCCGTTCCCTGAGGCGGAAGAGCCGCCTGAAGGGTGCGCACACCCGAGCGCGGATTGGTCTAACCAGCAGACACGAGGTTCAGCTGAGCCACCAAGCTGATGGACTTCAGAGCAAGCCAAAAGCTGTGAGGCAGGAGCAGGTTCACAGCAGCCCCCTTGGGCGGCACAAACCAGCTCCCACATAGCTCAGTGCTGTTCAGGGCGGCACGAGCTTTGGCACAAACAGCGGACCACAGCATTGCAGGTGTACCATGCAAAGTCCTTGGCTTCAAGAACAAAAAACAGAGACACCAATTCCCACAATTCCTGATCTTGCTAACAATCACAGTAATCCTAGTGCCCAGGAGCCACATTTCCCCCCAACTTTTTATTCTGAATGAATTTAAAGCTGCTGAGAAGTTGAAAGACTAATACGGTGAACTCCAGGCAGCCTTCACTCGATTCAGAAATTGCTGACATTGGTTACGATTCTCCTCTCTGTCTCACTCCCCACTCGGCCTCTCTCCACGTACAGATGCGCCTGAACACCCTTGGGCTGGAAAACTGGACATGAGCTGCAGAAACACTCTGCCCTTCCAGTATGCATCTCCTAAGGGTAAGAACCTTCTCCTAGGGGCGCCTGGGTGGCTCAGTGGGTTAAAGCCTCTGCCTTCAGCTCAGGTCATGATCCCAGGGTCCTGGGATTGAGCCCCGCATCGGGCTCTTTGCTCTGCATGGGGCCTGCTTCCTCCTCTCTCTCTGCCTGCCTCTCTGACTACTTCTGATCTCTGTCTGTCAAATAAATAAATAAAATCTTAAAAAAAAAGAACCTTCTCCTATACAGATACAATACCATTACCACACTAAAGAAAAAAATTCCATAATATATTAGCTCACGTAGACTGTACGGCTTCACATGTGTTCTTCTGCACTTTTTTTTTTAATGTTCACTGGGCTTTTACAAAATGTGAGTATACTACATCCACTCAATATACTGTGAGTATCTTTCCAGGCCAGTAAGTATAGGTTTTCATAACTCTTTTTAATGCTGTGTCCTAGACTGAGTACCCCAGAAGCCAAGCCAAGGTAAGCTTCTTGTCCAGAGGGTTTACTGAGGGAGCACTCTCAGGAGAGAAGTTCAGAGGAAGCAGAAAGGGCAGAGAGCCGACGGAGAAGGAGCGTGGCGGTCTCAGAGCTAGAGATGAGCTTCAGTCCACCAACCATCCCAAGGGGAACTCACTATTGACATCTCCTCCCAACCCCTCCCATAACTTCCCCCAGGCAACTGCCCCGCTCAGAGAAGCTGAGGGATAGGTGTGTGCCTGCAGGGTCAGGGGATCTGGGTGGAGCCCAACATTCCCCTATAGGCCGCGCAGCCCTGTCAGAAACAGTGACGCAAGGGACTTCCTCTGCTTACATCATGTGAGGTTTGTTTACTTCCCTAGGGAAAGGCATAGACGTGAAATTGGTTAAATGGTCTGCACTTTTTTTTTAAGATTTTTATTTATTTGTCAGAGAGAGAGAGCGAGCACAGGCAGACAGAGTGGCAGGCAGAGGCAGAGGGAGAAGCAGGCTCCCTACCAAGCAAGGAGCCCGATGTGGGACTCGATCCCAGGACGCTGGGATCACGACCTGAGCCGAAGGCAGCCGCTTAACCAACTGAGCCACCCAGGCATCCCTGGTCTGCACTTTAAATTATGTATTTGCGGGACACCTGGGTGTCTCAGTGGGTTGAGCTTCTGCCTTTGGCTCAAGTCATGATCCCAGGGTCCTGGGATCGAGCCCCGCATTGGGCTCTTTGCTCTGCATGGGGCCTGCTTCCTCCTCTCTCTCTGCCTGCTTCTCTGCCTACTTGTGATCTCCGTCTCTCAAATAAAAAAATCTTAAAAAAAAAAAAAAAAGAAACTAAAGATAGAGCTTCCCTATGACCCTGCAATTGCACTAATGGGTATTTACCCCAAAGATACAGATGTGTGAAAAGAAGGGCCTTCTGTACCCCAGTGTTCATAGCAGCAATGGCCACGGTTGCCAAACTGTGGAAAGAGACAAGATGCCCTTCAAGACGAATGGATAAGGAAGACGTGGTCCATATACACTACGGAGCATTATGCCTCCATCAGAAAGGATGAAAACCCAACTTCTGCATCAATATGGACGGGACAGGAAGAGAGAATTCTGAGTGAGATAAGTCAAGCAGAGAGAGTCAATTACCATATGGTTTCGCTTATTTGTGGAGCATAAGGAATAACATGGAGGACATGGGGAGATGGAGAGGAGAAGGGAGTTGGGGGATCAGAGGGAGAGATGAACCATGAGAGACTGTGGATTCTGAGGAACTAACTGAGGGTTTTGGAGGGGTGGGGGGTCGGAGGTTGGGTGAGCGTGGTGGTGGGTATTATGGAGGGCACAGATTGCATGGAGCACTGGGTGTGCTGCATAAACAATTCTGGAACACTGAAAAGAAATTTTAAAAAAAGAATGTGGGGACGCCTGGGTGGCTCAGTTGGTTAAGCGGCTGCCTTCGGCTCAGGTCATGATCCCAGCGTCCTGGGATCGAGTCCCACATCGGGCTCCTTGCTCGGCAGGGAGCCTGCTTCTCCCTCTGCCTCTGCCTGCCACTCTGTCTGCCTGTGCTCGTTTGCTCTCTCTCTCTCTGACAAATAAATAAATAAAATATTAAAAAAAAAGAATGTGGACAAAAATTTAGCTACAGCTGTCATTTCTAATAGTAACAAATGGGGAACATCTTAAATGTCTAACAGTATCGGATTGATTACATTCACTATCCTACGTTTATGTAACAAATGAAATGACATATAGCCATTAAAGTTAGCTCAAATATTGAATCATGTAAAAAGGTTTAGTACAGAGTATTAGGTGTAAACAGATATGGAGTGACCTGTACTGGCAAACTCTATGTTTTAACAAAGAAAGATGAATACATATGACAGGAAAGACACAGACACGAGGGCGCTTGTAAACACGTGCTCACAGTAGCTGTAACTGGGCAATCACAAGAGCCAAAAGGTGAAGACAGCCCAGGTGTCCACAGACAGACAAGTGGGTGAACAAAATGTTCATCCATACAGCGGGAAACTCCTCAACACAAGGACGCTCTGGCAGCTGCCGTGACACAAGTGGACCTCAAACACATCATGCCAGAGAAAGAAGCCACCACAGAAGGCCATGTCTCGCATAAAGTACCCAGAGTCATTAAGCTCATGGACATGAAGCAGCTCAGAGGTTACCAGGGGCTGGAGAAGCAGAAATAGAGAGCAACTGTCTAATGGGGACAGAGTGTCAGTTTGGGAAGATGAAAAAGTTCTGGAGATGGATGTGATGATGGTTGCACAACACTATGAATGTATTTAAGGCCATTCAATTGTACACCTTAAAATGGTTAAAATGATCAATTTTATGTGAAGCATATCACATATTCTGCCACATGCACAGCAAAATTAGGAAAGGAGAACCTTACCGAAAGCAACCATGAGTAGATTAGGAAGAATCATACAGTCACCACACTATTTACATAAAGCAAAGCAAACCTCCCGATGGGAAGATGCCAGGACAGGAAAAGCAGCTCCTGGAGGGCTGTGGCAAGCGGAGCTGCTGGACAGGGACTCGCGTAGTTTGTAGTGATGGAATGGGATGCTTCTTTCCTTATGCCTCTGAGTGCGTGAATTCTGGCTAATCTACAGCCAGATTTGAGAAATCACCCAATTTGTCTTCTTCACTTCATAAATGTGTAAGTTAATCTTGGGAAGCCCCTTGGATTCAGTGTGGCCCAACACCTAGCCCTGTAGATTCCAATGGTGTCAGATGAAATCAGCAATCGGGGGGCCCCTCCAGGGATGCGCATGGGGTTTCCTTGGTTAAATGCTGGTGGATTGAGAGGTCACCAAGGTAGCAGTGAAGAGGCTGTTCAGAGCCCTCTGCTGCACTGCTAGGGCCCATAGCTGCGGCTGGGGAACATTGGGTATGACAGAAAAGCCTTATTTGAGAATGCCTATATTAGGCATCTGTATTATGCTGCTGAGGCCAGCAGGCAACAGAGGCCCCTGGATGGCAGGAGCCCACACAGCTGGTACCAACACCTGTGGTCCAGGCATTGGTGCTTTGGGACCTACTGGCAGAGGTCAGGGCACCAGGAGGTCTGGCATAGCCATTCCTGACACACCACCTGGGCCAAGTGTCCTTCCTGGTCTCCTCTGCTCTTGGACACCCGCTCTTGCTTAATCAGCGGAGAGTATGAATGTGATCATCCAGGCAGGCCCCCTACTTCTCCCTCCTCCGCAGCCCAAACCCTCCCGCTCCACCACTCTGCCGCCTTCCTTCTCTTCTGGGGTCACCATGCTTAACACACACATACCCTGCCCCAGGGGAGGGGGGAAGGAAGCTCTTCATGGGGTGCACCCCCTATCTGTACACCTAGATCAAGTCCTGCCTTGCCTCACTCATTACTACGATCCGGACACACTAGGATCCACTCATGCCCCTCTGACATGGTTGCCAATGGTAAAAGCCAGAGACAACACTGCTGACACGTTTATCTCCCAACCCGGCTTTGTGAGAGACAGTTTCAGATACTTACTTTTAGTTCATTTCTCCTGTGGTGGGTGCTGGAAACGCCAAACCTCCCAGACTGTGCGCCAGCAGTGACTGTGCCGGTAAGCCTGTGTCCTGCAGCAGGTGACTCGGAACGGTGTGGGGCTGAGCACAGTGCTCCGGGGTACAGCCAGGACCAGTGCAGTGGCAGGAAGGCCGGGGCCAGCGTCCTGTCGGAGCAGCCCTGCCCTTCCAGGTCCCAGACTGGCACCACTCCTAGATCTTTTGAGGCTGGTCTCCTCCCAGGTGATTCAGACTCACACACATTGCCCCTATGTCAGCAAGTCTTCACCAGCGCTGGGTGGCCCCATGTGTCACCAGAGAAGGCGAGGCTCAGAGAAGCTCTTCAGTGTTCAAAGCTGCTGCGCAGCACTGCCTGCAGCCTTGGGCTTCCGCTGTTCCCACCCTGAGCTGCCAAGAGGCCCTTGCCTGTGTCCCAGCAATTCCTGGAAAGCAGGCTCAGCCACCACCAAGCTCCAGGGAGGTCATTTTAGGAGGTTCTGATCTTTCCCCAGGGAAGCAAGACAAAGAGGAAATGGGCTTAAGAAATCACTGATAGGAACGCCTGCGTGGCTCAGTTGGTTCAGCAGCTGCCTTCGGCTCAGGTCATGATCCCAGCGTCCTGGGATCGAGTCCCACATCGGGCTCCTTGCTTGGCGGGGAGCCTGCTTCTCCCTCTGCCTCTGTCTGTGCTCTCTCTCTCTCTAACAAATAAATAAATAAAATCTTTTCAAAAATTAAAATAATAAAAAAAGAAATCACTAATATCTGTGGGGAAGATTAAACGTGTTTATTAATTCCCACAAACATTTTCCAACTTGGGAAGAGAGGGCAAAATCAGTCAAAAAGGCCTTCTAAAAAAGGAGCTGGGGTAGGTGAGAGATTTTAAGACTTACCCCCTAACCAGCTCCAGAAGGATACATAATAACAATTTATAGAAATATTTTTACCACCTTGGAACAAAATACAATTTTATCCATAATTTTCAAACTCTTTTTCCACTCTCAAGAGAGTGGAAACTCATATTCTTGTCCGGAGTTTAAAGTATCTTGTTTTAAATTTTTCCTTGCCCAGACAAGCTCCTACTTGCCTCAACAGGGTCTGCGAGCTTACATGAGAGCACACTAATTCTCAGTCCGCCCCTCGCTCTGTGTGATAAAAAAAACTGGGGAGAAAAGAGAGAGACAAGGAGTTAATTTTAAAAACCACTATGTATATAAAGTTGAAAACCAGTGAGCACAGCAGAGAACGCAGTAGAGAGCCACGACGAGCTGTTTTACAGGTGTGAGCATCAATTCTAGTGACGGCTGTAAGATGAGAGACAGAGTTCACATTGGGAGAGTTTCGGAGGGAAATGACATATCTGGCTCCCGACGGTAATTGTGTAAAAATCTGTGTTATTTTTCTCATGACATTTCTCTTTGGTAGGGAAGTTGAAGTTTCAAATCCAACATGTACAAAAGAGTGTTCAAGGGGACGCTGGCCTAGGCTGGAAGACCATGCCATTCTCACTCTCCCGGTCATGAGTTCCAGCCCCACGTTGGGTGTAGAGATGACTTAGATAAACAAATAAAGAAGTAATATGTAAAAATAAAATGTGTTCAAAGTAGCAGCTGTGACAGTGTTAACCTGTGGTAGTCACCTAAGTCTGGTAGGCTCTGGGGATGTGATAATGCAGTTTGTTAAGAACAATGTCTTGGGACGCCTGGGTGGCTCAGTTGGTTAAGCGGCTGCCTTTGGCTCAGGTCATGATCCCAGCATCCTGGGATCGAGTCCCACATCGGGCTCCTTGCTCGGCGGGGAGCCTGCTTCTCCCTCTGCCTCTGCCTGCCTCTCTGTCTGCCTGTGCTCGCTTGCTCTCTCTCTAACCAAAAAAAAAAAAAAAAGAACAATGTCTTATTTTTGACACTTAACAAAGCACTTCCACCAATGTTTTATCTAATACAGAGTGGAAGGACGTTAGCTGGCCATGCTAATTTCAAAGACTAACAGGAGAACACAGATGAATGTCAGGAAACACGAGAGGCCGAGGTGGGCGATGAGGATAAGCGGGCATCTTTCAGTGGAGCGCAACACCACCACAGTCAGGGCGACCTCATTCTGCAGGGCTTGGCCCCTGTCCTGGCCATGGCTGAGCTGTTCTCCACAGTATGTTGTGGAAAACAGATAGTGATGCAAAGAGCAGTCCTACTCAGGGAAATCCAAAGGGAAAATCCGTCTATGTGAAGATACAGTCAGCTCGGCCCTGTGGAAGAGGCGGGTTGTGCTATCTACAGATAACCCCAGTTCAGCACCGCTGTCAGCCTCTGCGTCTACTCTTTCATATCTTTTTTGAATTCATTTTTTAAGAACTGCTTCCTAGTTTCTTCACTGATTAATGAATTAAATCTTTGACACGTTCATTTTATTTTTGTGTGAGTCATGGTTTTACCCTTTTCGGAAATCATTCTTTGACATTAATATCACACTTACAAGGACTTGTGTTTATATCACCATGTATATTAAAACATTAAAATACCGGGGCACCTGGGTGGCTCAGTTGGTCGAGCGTCAGACTCTTGGTTTCAGCTTAGGTCATGATCTCAGGGTCCTGGAAGCGCTGAGCTCCACTCAGAGGGGAGTCTGCTTGAGACTCTCTTTCTGTCCATCTGCCGCTCCCCCACTCATGCTCTCTTTCTCTAACAAATCAATCATTTAAAAAGATATTAAAGGGACGCCTGGGTGGCTCAGTTGGTTAAGCGGCTGCCTTCGGCTCAGGTCATGATCCCAGTGTCCTGGGATCGAGTCCCGCATGGGGCTCCTAGCTCGGCAGGGAGCCTGCTTCTCCCTCTGCCTCTGGCTGCCACTCTGTCTGCCTGTGTTCATGCTCTCCCTCTAACAAATAAATAAATACAATTTAAAAATAAATGAATAAATAAATAAAATATTTTTAAAGTTCTATAAAAATAAATAGAATTGAAATTGTTAGATTATCATGATCTTTACTATATTTTGAGATAGAATCCCTTCATATATAAATACAATCTGTTAAATCTGACTTAAATACCTTTTAAACAAGTCCTTTGGAAAGGTACAATGTTCCCTTTTTTGAGAGCACTTTCTTGTTACGTTTAGATCAAGTTAGGGAAACTATAAGGAACCTGCCATGAATTTAAACTGATCAAACTCATTAGCACTGGCACCTCTTGTTTGGAGGGGAGCAAAGCTGGTCAGAGATCTGAGTGTATTCCGCTGGGGGACAGACAGTATGCAGAGGGATCCATGCTAATGGTGGAAGAGATCCAGTATGTTACTGCAATCCCCCTCCAGCCTAGTAAGAGAGAGGCCTCAAACCAAAGTGCTAAGAATGTCAGTGAGCCCACAGGTAACTCCATGTCTGCAACCCGCTCAGACGTGCTTAAGGCCCCACAGAAAGAAGCGCTGGGAAGCAGACACCGCGGTTTCTGAGGCTTAGCTGGAGCGGGTACAGTGTTCCCCAAGACTATGCAGAGTACCCGAGAGATCACAACAATTTTTGTGATTATACTAAGTGCTGTTTGCCTTTCTCGCTCTCGTTCTTGGGAAGAACACACCGTGGTTCTCTAGAGGCTGTGGGCATGGGATGACATCACTGCTGACGGTTAATGGCATGTCGGCTCATGAACAAGTTTTAAATTATTCTCAGTGTCACGTTCTAGTGCAGTAAGTACCGACAGATGTAACTCTCTTCAACAAGAGCTTGAAAACTGTTAAGAATGTAAAGAAGAAAACATTTGAGACTGGTAGAAGGAGAGAGAGCGTAGGCTGTAGCCCATCTCACCTGTGACCTGGCATAAGGTGCAACATTTCTGGATTCCATTTTCTGCGCTTGCAAAACAAAAGGAGTTTGTCTCCTCCCTTTTCACACCTTTGATCCGAAAGATTCTGTGACCCTCCCACACTGAAGTGTTGCTAGTGGGACTCTGACTAGAGATACAGGATGACAGAGCTCCAGAGGGTCACAGAGGCTGATAAGTGGTGGATCTGGAACTCAGACCCAGCCTGTCTCTCCCCTGCATCCAGGCATGTGACTGTGCCACCTGATGCTACTCACTGAGCTGAGGACACTGCTCCAGGGGCGGGACAGGGGCGGGACAGGGGTGGGGTACCAGCTTTGACTCTACAGCCCAGGGCCCTCCTTGGACTAAATATAACAGATATTGTCTTTGCTGGTCTATTTCTTTTTTTTTTCCCCCAAGATTTTATTATTTTTTTTTTCAAGATTTAATTTTCAAGTAATCTCTACACCGGAGGTGGGGCTTGAGCTCACGACCTAGCGTCATATGCTACCTGAGGGTTGCTGGAGGTTAAGGTTGAGGGATGGGGTTAACTGGGTGATGGACACTGGGGAGGGTATGTGTTGTGGTGAGCACTGGGTGTTATGTAAGAATGATGAATCACAGACCTGTACCCCTGAAACAAATGAGATATTATATGTTAATTAATTGATTTTAAACTTTAAAAAATTTTTTAAAAAGAGTCACATGCTCCACCGAATGAGTCAGCCAGGCGCCCATGTTGGTCTATTCCTTTGCTGTCGTGTGGAATCCCTTTATGCTACACGACGCAAGCAAACAAACACCTAATTACTTGCTTTGTTTCCACATTAGCCAGAGTCTTCTGCATATCTGTGACTGAACATTATTAAAAATAACAAATTCCCTAGTTTATTAGGTCATACTCTAGGATTTTCTTATTACTTGAATATGTAGAATAATACAGTATTGTAAAATATACTAACTTTTAAATAAATTTTGCTTCTTTCCAGAAGAAATTGCCACTTCAGTGCTGTTTTCTGTTCATCCGTCATTGCAAGAAACTCATTTACCTGGTTAAACAAATATTTCCAAAATCCATATAAATAACTCGTCTTAACAATGTGAAACTTGGCTTTGCGCACTAAAAAGGAATTTTGCTTTTAGTAATTACAGCTCAGTTGTCTTAATGGAGGAGATAAGGTCAGAAAGTCTCCGAGCTGAATCTCTGACACCAGTCAGGTGGCTCAGCCCAGAAAACTCCCCTTAAAAGCCTAGACACTGAATGTGGCTGGGGGCTAAAGGCAAACCGCACGAGCTGGCGCTAACAGGAAAAACCAAGAGCCTGTCGTCACGCGCACACAAAGTGTCAGCTGCGGCCCTGGCGGAGGACAGCACTGTGTGAGTTCTCCCTACGGGGTGACTTCCTCCAGTGGGTTGGTGAAGTATCCCCAGACCCTCCTTCTGCCTCAACACATCAGCATCTCCAATGTGCTCTACCCACTGTGACTCGACTATAGAAAACGTCTTCTTTCTGCCCCACAGTCAACAGCCCCCGCTGCTGTCCCCAACAGCAGTATCAGCTGTCATTTGAATACAGGACATGTGATTATTTGTTCACAAAAACAACGCACGTTTAAATCAAGCTTGAGTTTTTTCCCCAGGCCTCTTTATGAATGACTTAATTTCTACCAACTGTTCACCAAAATAACCTATACTTGGGGGGAAGAGAACTCAATCTGGAATTATTTCAAAACACATCTTCCTGGGACGCCTGGGTGGCTCAGGTGGTTGAGCGGCTGCCTTCGGCTCAGGTCATGATCCCGGCGTCCTGGGATCGAGTCCCACATCAGGCTCCTTGCTCGGCGGGGAGCCTGCTTCTCCCTCTGCCTCTGCCTGCCTCTCTGTCTGCCTGTGCTCGCTTGCTCTCTCTCTAACAAATAAATAAATAAAATATTTTTAAAAAACCACATCTTCCTTTCTGTCACTTACAGTGCAGCCTAAAGTCTCCTCAGCAACCCGTCCCGTGAGACTGCAGGCCTGGAGGGTACCTGTGTGGTCCGTGAGGTCAATCAGCAAGTGGAAGCTGAGAAAAACAGACTGAAATTCCACAGAATTTTTGTTGCAAGCAGTACAAGTGCTGGATGCTTCATTTACAACATAACCACAGCCTGAGCTGAAAAGAAACAAAGACAAGGATAAAATGTGAAGGCCATAAATGACCAACCTGATCTCTAGGAGAAGAACCATGCTCCCCTAAAAGTCTAAATCAGTTATATGGGGGCCTGGGTGGCCCAGTGGGCTAAGCCTCTGCCTTCGGCTCGGGTCATGATCTCGGAGTCCTGGGATCGAGCCCCGCATTGGGCTCTCTGCTCAGCAGGGAACTTGCTTCCCCCTCTCTCTCTGCCTGCCACTCTGCCTACTTGTGATCTCTCTCTCTGTCAAATAAATAAATAAAATCTTTTTTTAAAAAGTCTAAACCAGAGTAACTTCAGAATTCTCAGCAAGGTGCAGGATACCAGACAGATATACAAAATAAGGAACACCACAACGTGCACAATCCCATTTTTACCGCCCTGCCTCCCACCCTGCCTTGCTAAGGCTCCCTTCCCTCACCCCTTCCCAGCTCTCAAAAGTGTGAGCCCCACCTCCATTCTGTGCTGTCCTATTCCTCCATCCTGGGGGTAGGTCCGCCTGGTCTCCCCAGCTCAGGGCTTTGAGGGAAGAATCCTGTCTTGTGCCTAGAAAGCCTGAGTTCCACGAATGCTCACTCTATGCTTCTGTGCTAGACCTCAGGCACCTCAACAGAAAAATCCTAAGGCGGGTCAGGTTCACACCCAGAATGCTCTTCTTCTGCTAGTGACGCAATCTTCTCTCTCTAAGCGGTGATGACGCTCCATTCCCTGTTTTGAGGCAGGTCTTACTTTACCCGATTTGGACAGAAAGACTAGAGGGTGTGATCTGAAGACAGTGCCTTCCTATCTGAGCTCAGATCACTTCTAAGGTAAATTTTAGATGCTTTTCCTCAGATATGAATATTAAAGACATAGGAAGAAATTAGGGAGACAATAAATTTTTCAAAAGTTTTTGAAAAATGTTCTTCACAAACTAAACACTTGACTTACACAGCAGCCTCCGCTTTGGTCTTTTTCAACTTTAATAGCAAATCATAAAATATTTTCAAAATCTACAGGTCAGTATCTTGACTATGGTGGTAGAAACACAAACCGGCACATGTGATAAAACCCTATAGAACCACACACACACACACGTGTGCAACTGCAGGTCAATGTGTTGAAATTTCAATAAAATCCCCAAACTGAATTAATGTCAGGATCCTGGCTATGAAGTAATACTATAGTTTAATAAAATGTTACCATTGGGAGAAAGTGGATAAAGTGTGTGGGTTCTCTCTGTATTATTTTTTACAACTCCATGTGAATGTAAAATGATCTCAATAAATCTTTTCTTTTCTTTTCTTTTTTAAATAGGCTTCATGTCCAACACAGAGCCCAGCGTGGGGCTTGAACTCTCAACCCTGAGATTAAGACCTGAAATCAACACTTGGGACACTTAACTGACTGAGCCACCGAGGTGCCCCACAGTAAAATATTCAATTACAAAAATTCATAGACTTTCACAGTAACATTTTAGAGGTTTCTTGCCAAGCATCTTTTGGCTAATATTATTAAATCCCTGGGGTTTGCTTTTTTATAAAATTAGATACTAAATATGACCTAGGAGAGGCTTAAATCATATTTATCATGCAGCTGAAAATAGTTATCTTTTTCCTTTTTTTAAGATTTTATTTATTTATTTGACAGAGATCACTCTGTAAGTAAGCAGAGAGGCAGGCAGAGAGAGAGAGAGAGAGAGAGAGAGAGAGAGGAGGAAGCAGGCTCCTGTGGAGCAGAGAGCCCGATGCAGGGCTCAATCCCAGAACCCTGAGATCATGACCTGAGCCGAAGGCAGAGGCTTAACCCACTGAGCCAACTAGGCGCCCTGAAAATAGTTTTTTTTTTATCTTTTTTTTTAAGATTTTATATATTTATTTGAGAGAGAGATAGACCATGAGAGGAGAGAGGTCAGCGGGAGAAGCAGACTCCCCGAGACATCCCTCCTGATGTGGGACTCAATCGGGACTCCAGGACCACAGCCTGAGCTGAAGGCAGTCGCTCAACCCACTGAGCTACCCAGGCGCCCTGAAAATAGTTTTTTTTAAATGCTGTCCCTTGCATTGCTATAGGACACGGTAACCAAAATAATATGCAAATATATTATAAAACAACAGTTTGTCATCTCACTTAAACCTTTCTGGAAGCAGGGGCACCTGGGGGGCTCAGTCAGTTATGCTTCTACCTTCAACTCATGTCATGATCCCAGGGTCCTGGGCTCAAGCCCCAGAGTGGACTCCCAGCTCAGCAGGGAGTCTGCTTCTGCCCCGCCCCCTCTCCCAGCCCCACCCCCTCTCCCTATCTAATAAATTTTAAAAATCTTTAAAAAAATAGTTTCTGGCACCATTATATCTTTATATTTTAGGATTACAGAAACACAGCAAGTCAAATTTTACTTTGAAAAGTAATTGGTTTTTTTTTTTAAGATTTATTTATTTATTTACTAGTAGAGAGAGAAAGAGAGCGAGAGCACAGGCAGAGAGAGAGGCAGGCAGAGGCAGAGGGAGAAGCAGGCTCCCTGCCAAGCAAGGATCCCGATGTGGGACTCGATCCCAGGATGCTGGGATCATGACCTGAGCCGAAGTCAGCTTCTCAACCAACTGAGCCACCCAGGCGTCCCTTGAAAAGTAATTGTAACCTTTGAATCAATATAGCTTGCCTTGGAAACTTCAGTATGGGTTATTTATTTATACATTTATTTAAAACACAAAAATAATATAAAAAAAATAAAACACAACTGGGGCGCCTGGGTGGCTCAGTCATTAAGCATCTGCCTTTGGCTCAGGTGCTGATCCCAGGGTCCTGGGGTCAGCCCTCATTGTCTGCTTCTCCCTCTCCCACTCCCCCTGCTTGTGTTCCCTCTCTCCCTGTGTCTCTGTCAAATGAATAAAAATAAAAATAAAAAATAAAAAGTTTTTTAAAATAAATAAAATAAAAATAAATAAAAATCTTTGAAAAAATAAAAACAAAATAAAAATAGCATACTTAATAACTATTATGTCAAAGAATAGCTTTAATTTTTATAGAGCTTAATATTTACTAACAATAGTTGGTCTTTATTTCTTACAAGAACCAACTTGCTGACAATACGGGCTGCTCACCATTGGTGTCGAACTACTGTCGTGGCGTCATCATCAATGTTCAGTGTAGAAATGTAAGCATAAAGAATGCCATAGAAAGGGTCAGCCTTCCCTTCGTTCTTCGAAGCTTTTACCTTTAATTGCTCAACTGTGTAGACATCAACTATTGTATTTACTGAAAATAAAAAGAAGTTATTATGGCTGTCTGCATATTCTTTTTTTTTTTTAAGAATTTTACAAGTTTAATGTGAAAATTAAAAAAAAATACAAATAGAAAGAAGTTCATATTCTTTAATGTTGTACAAAAAAGTATGAGTAGAACCGAAAGTAAATTAAACATCATCACATTTGTTTACACCACCATCTAGTTCTTCATATTAACTTTACTATTCAAACAACAGAAAGTAGGTAGCAATTTAGGGACTGGGAAAGAGATAAAAACCAAAAAAAACCTTTTCTACCGTATTTATTCTACACTGTGTATAGCTGTGCTCACAGAGACGGCTTCTTTTACTTCTCCACTGTGCAGGAATTCAGTTGTATATAAAATTGAACCTGCTCAGAAGCTGAGGGAGACTAGAAATGATGGGTCCATATCCTGGTGGATTGTCATACAATTCAAACAATGGTGCAGCTACAAGCTTGTAATTTTTAGGGACTGCAAACAAGGCTTTCTCTTGAAGTTGAACCAAAAACAACTTCTTATGTTCCTTAGGTTTTGTAATATGTGCAGGAATATACGGGTACTGAGGAGGTTCAAAATTTGGTCTCCACCAGTTACCAATGCAGTCATCAATGACCCAGTCTTGCAGGACACCATCTTGACGACCCAGTATCTCTGTCATTAAGCGTTTTAGTCCTTCAACTTCATCTTCTCCTGGGTTAAGTTCACCACCAGGTAATCTGAAGAAAGTTGTTCCCAGCTGTAGCAGTAACACATGTGGTAGCCGGTGCTCATGTACAATCAGAACCCCTTCTACAGTCCTTCTCATTCCAATTTTATCAAATTCCTCCCTCATGCGCTGAAATCTGGCTGCAACAGAGCTGTCCTTCTCATAGAGGGGCTCTTTTGTACCAAAAGTATAATTGGTAAGAGGGTACAGGTTAATGGTGCGCTCCAGGGTGAGGGGTTTGGTCTGCTGGATGTACTTGTTGCCGAACTGGTTGACTCCCCGGGGCCAGCCGGTTTGTGAGCGATTAGGCGGCACCACGGACATACTGGCGAGCTCGAATACTTGCAGAGAGTGGAAGTGGGGGAGGCAGGGAGACTTTCCCTTGCCGGTAGCGGTTATTTGCGTCCCCCTCAGCAGACGCCACCCACCATTAACATGAGAGCGCAAGAGGAGGGTTGTCTGCATATTCTAAGAATTCCAAAGGATTATATCTAAATAGAAAAACTATAAAGTTCAGGGGTGCCTGGGTGGCTCAGTCATTAAGTGTCTGCCTTTGGCTCAGGTCCTGATCCCAGGGTTCTGGGATCGAGCCCCACATCGGGCTCCCCACTCTGTAGTAAGTCTGCTTCTCCTTCTCCCACTCCCCTTGCTTGTGTTCCCTCTCTCACTGTGGCTCTCTCTGTCAAATAAATAAATAAAATCTTTAAAAAAATGAGAACATGTAATAGCTTCAGTTAAGTAACAGAAAAATTATTACATTTGCTGTATTAAGACTGATTATATAAATGGACAAAACAGCAAAAATAAGCAAAAAAAAGTAAAAGAATGAGGAATTTAATTCATTTTATGTCAATGGAGACTTTCTAGTCATCACAAGATGCCATTAAAAGAGTGGGAAGGCAAGCCTCAGTGTGGGAGATGCTAGCAATCTTTAAAGGAGACATAGGACTCATATCCAGAATATATAAATAATTCTTAAAAATTAGTAAAAAGGCAATCAGCTCAATTTTTTTAACTTCCATTAGATTGGAAAAAGTTTATAGAAACCTCTAAAGATTATTTATTTATTTATCCCAGAGAGAGCGAGAGCGTGTGGGGACAGAGGGAGGACAGAGAATCCCGAGCAGACTCTGTACTGAGTGCAGGGCTCCCCACAGGGCCCAATCCTACAACCCCAAGATCACGACCAAAGCTGAAACCAAGAATCAACACCCAATGACTGAGCCACCCAGGTGCCCCAAAACTTCTAAAAGTTTTAAATAACCTTTTAGAAGGTGGAAATATAGCAGTTACAGGATAAGAATATGGTATCTTCTACTATGTGAAATAAAAAAATAATTTACAGGTCACTTACAATTTATGGATTCTCTCAAGTGACTGTCCATTATGACATCCAGAGGATTTCTTTCTTTATTTTCTCTTATAAAATTCAACAGAATGTTAGCTTCTGGGGTATCTTAAATAAAAGATGCATAATATAAGTGAAAAGCAACTGATTACTTTTTTTTCAAACATTTCTTTATTTGAGAAAGCACACATGTAAGCAGTGGGGAGGGGCACAGGGAGAGAAAGAGAGTCCCAAGCAGACTCCCCGTGAAGTGCAGGGCCCAACACGGGGCTCCATCCGAGGACCGTGATCATGACCTGAGCTGAAACGGAGAGTCGGCTGCTCAACTGAATGAGCCATCCAGATGCCCCAAGATTTAACTTATTTATTTACTTATTTAGAGAGAAAATCTCAAGCAGGCTCTGCGTTGAGCACGGAGCCAGAGGCAGGGCGTGATCTCCTGACCCTGAGATTAAGACCTGAGCCGAAATCAAGAGTCAGACACCAGGCGCCCTCCAACATTATTTTTAATGGTAAGAGTGAAGATGGAGGAAAACACAGTCAAAGAGAAAATGAGGCAGCCAGTTAGCAACATGACACGGAAGTCTACTAAACCAAGAGGCACATGCCAGATATTGTTGAAGAGCAGCTTATAGAATGATGTGGTGTAATTTCCTTTCAATCGAAAATGCATAGATATATTCAGGAATGCAAAAGTACCTGGAAGAGAAACGATGCTCTTATAAGATGGTGAGACTGTAGGGGCTTGTTGTTTTCCCTTTTTGCTATTATGTATTTTCTGAATTTTATATGTATTTCTTTTATAAGCAGGGAAAAACGTTTAAGTGTATCTGAAAGCCTTGCTGCTTGCGCACTCTCAGGGACAGTCAGACCACGAGCCCACAGGCAAGACCATGATTTGGAAAAAGGGCCCTCACGTGACTCTGACACCCTTCAACCTCAAGCCCCCTAGCCTCCAACACTTACTGGCCTTTCAGCCTTCCCTCGCCCACTCCAACATTCTACAAACATGCTGCTGCTTGGACCCCTGGCCCCTTGGGCCCCTGACCCCTGGGGCAGAGACAGGCGCTTCCTCCTTGCTCGCATTTAACCCTGAGTCTAACCACTGTTCTTTCACATAACGAGACTGAAGCCCCTTGTAAGCAGGGGGCTGCCTCTTCAGCTCTGTAGTTCCAGCAGCTGACCTTCCACTTGTCTGGCCATCTACCCATCACGGCCTGCCTCGTTCCAGGAAGGACCCATGTTATCTCAGTACTTAGCAAATAAAAGGCATTCAACAGATATTTGTAAATTAATGAGTGAATGAACGACGGGATGCTTCTGAAGCGCTGGCGGGAGGGCTGCACACCAGGCAGGAGCCCGTGCTGCAGGGAAGCCGCAGAAATCAAAGCGCTTTACAGCACTGCTGTGAAGGTCCCTCCTGACGACAGGGGTATCGAGGGCTGCCTGCTGGACACGCTCAGGGCAGAGGAAGCCATACGGGAAGCTAGGATGAAAGCTTAAGACATTAGAGGTTTTTAGTTTGTACTTGTGGGTGCAGACAAAGAAGTGACAAATGAGGCGGATTTAAAGAGGCGCACCAAACTCCCCGCGCCCTGGGATACCTGGGTGGCTCAGTCGTTAAGCGTCTGCCTTCCCCTTCACACCCTCTGTAAAGTGCAACCTGCCCTGGACTCTGCTGACCCTGTTCCTCTTTTTCTTCTTCAGTATCGTAATTCAAAGATGTGTTATCTTTACCATTTATCATCTGTGTCTCTCCTGCTAGGAGGTGAGCTTCATGTACGCGGAGATATTTGTGTTTTTTCACGGGCCCCCAGGACAATGCCCTGCACACAGCATGTGCATGTCAAGTCACCTTCCACGATGCCACCTCCAGGGACACAGTGTTTGGGAGGATGCACAAAGTCCAGCGCACGTACGCAGCACAGTCTTATCATTTTATGTCGTGTCTCACAGCACTGCTACTTGAAAAACTTCTGATAATGGTTTGGTCAAAGACAGAATTGCTTTGTAATTCTCAGTCACTGCAGGGAGCGCCTGGCTGGCTCAGTCAGTTAAGACTCTGCCTGCGGCTCAGGTCACGATCTCACGGTCCTGGGATCAAGTCCCATGTCAGGCTCCTTGCTCTGTGGGAAGTCTGCTTCTCCCTCTCCCTCTTCTCCTCTCCCCTGCTCCTGGCCCTCTGCTCGCTCTCTATCAAATAAATAAATCTACACAGTACGATACAATACAACCCGTCATTGTTGATGCTTTGTTAGCGACCAGCAGAGGGAGCTACGGCTTGAAGTGAACCACTACTACAGTCCCAGCTTCCTGAGTTGGGAAGAACGTTCCATCTCTGGGAATTCTGCAGTCTTCCAGCGTGCTGGGCTCACCTCTCTATCCACAGTACAGAGGACCGTGAGGACACTTGAGGGCACCAACTTCTCACCTCTCCCGAGACCCTGTTCCCCAGACTGCATGCTGACATAAGCTGTAACATCTTTCAACAACAGCTCCAGTGGGCTCTGGGTGTTTCGTTATGTTATAAACTAATCATGTGACATATATGTTCTTGGTGCTCTAGTACTAATTTATCTGAATACAGTAAAAGTAAATTTATTTTTAAAATAGTCAATAATTGGGACGCCTGGGTGGCTCAGCTGGTTGGGCGACTGCCTTCAGCTCAGGTCATGATCCCAAGATCCTGGGATGGAGACCCGAATCAGGCTACCTGCTCAGCAGGTGGCCTGCTTTTCTCTCTGCCTCTGCCTGCCACTCCCCTGCTTGTGTTCTCTCTCCAACAAATAAATTTTTTAAAAACTTTAAAAAAATAGTCAATAATTTAGGTGATCCAATCAATTACACTGATCTCTCCAGAATCATCACCAGGAATGATGCTTTAAAAATGAGTCTGGGGGCGCCTGGGTGGCTCAGTTGGTTAACAGTCTGCCTTCAGGTCAGGTCATGACCCCAGGCTTCAGGGATCAAGTCCTGTGTTGGGCTCCGTGTTCAGCAGGACTCAGCTTCTCCCTCTGCCTCTGCCCTTTCCCCCTGCTCGTGCTCACTCTTTCTTTCTTTCTCTCAAATAAATAAATAAATAAATGTCTTTTTTAAAAAAACAAAGTAAAAATGAGTATCATTTTTCACATTTTTGTTAGTAAGGACATCAAAGATATAGCTCGCTGTAAGCTTAAGAAATATAAATGTAGGGACGCCTGGGTGGCTCAGTTGGTTAAGCAGCTGCCTTAGGCTCAGGTCATGATCTCAGCGTCCTGGGATCGAGTCCCACATCGGGCTCCTTGCTCAGCGGGGAGACTGCTTCTCCCTCTGCCTCTGCCTGCCACTCTGTCTGCCTGTGCTCTCTCTCTCTCTCTCTAACAAATAAATAAATAAAATCTTTTAAAAAATTTTAAGAAAAAGAAAAAGAAATATAAATGTAAAGGAACACCTGGGTGGCTTAGTCGGTTTTCCGTCTATCTTCAGTTCCAGTCATGATCCCAGGGTCCTGGGATTAAGTCCCACATCAGGCTCCTTGCTCAGCAGGGAGCCCACTTCTCCCTCTACCTGCCATTCCCCTGCCTGTGTGCTTTCTCTCTCTGACAAATAATAAAATCTAAAAAAACCCTAAAAAATATAAATGTAAAGCATATAAAGCAACTTTCACTTTTAATTCAAACGAAATCCAAGCATTGTTTTCATTCATTTTTTTTTAAGAGAAAGAGTGTACACACATGCATGTGTAAGTGAGGGGGGAGGGGGAGAAGGAGGGGAGAGAATCCTAAGTAGACTCCAGGCCCAACTGAAGCCAATCCCACAACCCAGAGACCATGACTCTAGGCAGAGTCAGATGCCCAACTGACTGAGCCACCCAGGAGCCCCCCCGTTGTTTTCATTCTTAAATACACTGCACAAACATTGAAATGTGTGACACAGTCATTTCCAAAGGGACACAACATTGTGGATAGCCTTTTACCTGGATTAGTCGTAATAATGGTTTTTGAGATTACAGTTGCCGTCATGCAGTTCCGAAATTTATCAAAACTTATTCTTACATCTGAGGCAAATATCACTGTTTGGGGAGAAAAAGCCATTTTACAAATTTTATGTGGAAGGGGGTATAAAAATGATGAACAGTGAGCACAATCATCGCAGTATCGTACCTGTGTCTCGCGGCACCCAGCTCTGTGCAACCAGGATAGATTCATTATCCCAACTGCATATTTTAAAAAGGAAGTAAAAAAAAAAAAAAATGAATACATTAGAGAAAGCCTGACAGTGACCACATTATTTGCCAAAAACAGAATATCTTAATGGCTGCAGTTAACAACTACCCAGTTGTCAAAGCCGCAGTGAAGGGCGCTGGCTTCTGAGTTTTGCAGGATTCACTGTCTATTACAAAGGCCATTTCAGGGGCGCCTGGGTGGCTCAGTGGGTTAAAGCCTCTGTCTTCAGCTCAGGTCATGATCCCAGGGTCCTGGGATCGAGCCCCGTGTCAGGCTCTCTGCTCAGCAGGGAGCCTGCACCCTCCTCTCTCTCTGCCTGCCTCTCTGCCTACTTGTGATCTCTCTCTGTTAAATAAATAAATAAAATCTTTAAAAAAAAAAAAAGGCCATTTCACATTCCTGTGTTAGTCCTTTCCCTGGACACTACTCATCTTTGACCACTTCTGCCTCCTCAGTTGCTTCTTTCGCCACTACTTCAGTCGTTGCAGGCTGCTTAGAACTGAGGGACTACAAATCTGAAGCTTGTACAGCCACTCTGTCTGAACATTAAGAGAGGCCCCGCGTTGGCTAAACTGTCCAGGGCACCTGACAGGTTGAAGGCCTGTTTCACACTGTGTTTTCTTTGGTGCCCAGGTATCTAGAGTGGGAGCAACGCCATGTTCTACCCTGCGGTGCTTCAGGGCACAGCCAGGGACAACACACCTTCCTGTGGCCTGATTCCAGGGCGTAACCCAAGCAGTCACACAGAATCCGGCTGGTTTATTACCAATGGGACCTAATGAATCACTGACTGTTATAAAGCAGAGGACAGGAATGAACCAGTCACAGTGGAATCTGTCCAAATAATCCCGTGCTGTCCACACACTTCATTTTAAGGTAATCTTACAGCACAGACTGCAACACTCAATATATAAGAGCAACGTTTCCTTTTTAATAATTATTTCTCCTCCATCATTACTCCTTTCCCACTATGAAATCCATCATCTTTTTCATAAAATAAAAATATTGGGGCGCCTGGGTGGCTCAGTGGGTTAAAGCCTCTGCCTTCGGCTCAGGTCGTGATCTTGGGGTCCTGGGATCGAGCTCCACATCAGGCTCTCTGCTCAGTGGGCAGCCTGCTTCCCCCTCTCTCTGCCTGCCTCTCTGCCTACTTGTCATCTCTCTCTCTCTCTGTCAAATATAGATAAAATCTTTAAAATAAAATAAAAATAGGGACGCCTGGGTGGCTCAGTTGGTTAAGCGGCTGCCTTCGGCTCAGGTCATGATCCCAGCGTCCTGGGATCGAGTCCCACATTGGGCTCCTTGCTCGTCAGGGAGCCTGCTTCTCCCTCTGCCTCTGCCTGCCACTCTGTCTGCCTGTGCTCGCTCGCTCTCTCTCTGACAAATAAATAAATAAAATCTTTAAAAAAATAAAAAATAAAAATAAAAATAAAATAAAAATATTCTGTCTTGGTGCTAATAGCAGGGATTTTATGGTCTGGAACAGATGTGGGAGGTTACCATATCATTGCAAAAGAAGACTCTGTCTCATCATAGAGCTTCACCTCACACCTCTGGCCTTTCCTCCGGTCTGAAGTTGTAAAGTATTTTGGCTCTCCAACCTTAGAAATGGAAAGAAATCATTACTCTTCACCTACAGTTGTAGAGGTACAAAAATGTTTACTGGTGGAAACATTCAAGTATTTACCCTTTAAACAGCAAATTAAAAAAATTAAAATAGCAAGAAACACTAATATATGTTTCTCTCTGCCTACTTGTGATCTCTGTCTGTCAAATAAATAAATCTTTTTTAAAAAAGATTTTTTTAAATCTTTTTTTAAAAAGATTTATTTATTTATTAGAGAGAGCGAGCACAGGCAGACAGAGAGGCAGGCAGAGGCAGAGGGAGAAGCAGGCTCCCCGCTGAGCAAGGAGCCCGATGTGGGACTCGATCCCAGGACGCTGGGATCATGACCTGAGCCGAAGGCAGCCACTTAACCAACTGCGCCACCCAGGCATCCCTAAATAAATAAATCTTTTTTTAAAAAAAAGCATCTTCTATCTCTAACGTAGGTATATTTAGCTGAAGTTGTAATTTACACACTTTGATTGAAGGGAGATACAGAAACATGTGCTTTGAGTTCAGACTGTGGAGTCTTTTCAACATGTCAAAAACAGTGCGGGACGCCTGGGTGGCTCAGTTGGTTAAGCGGCTGCCTTCGGCTCAGGTCATGATCCCAGCGTCCTGGGATCAAGTCCCATATCGGGCTCCTTGCTCGGCAGGGAGCCTGCTCCTCCCTCTGCCTCTGCCTGCCTCTCTGTCTGCCTGTGCTCTCTCTCTCTCTAATAAATAAATAAAATCTTAAAAAAAAAAAAAAAAAACAGTGCTCCACAAGCCCATGTGGCATCTAGGTGGACTGAGGATGGAAAATGTATTTCCAACATCTGTGACGCCCACAGCTCAGCGCAGAGCTTAGCACAGAGTACATGTGACCGAAAGAACTCTGTCTTCCTAGGCCTAAGCATCCTCAGCTTACTGGTGCAGGTAGGAGAGCAGCACCTTCTTCGCTGCCTCCACGGGGATGAGGTGATGGAGACCAAACGAGGGACGTGCTGACACACCATCTGGCTCGACCCCACTGGGGGTAAGAGGAACGTGAAAGTGGAGGTAAACCCAGGGGCCCTTCTGTCCCTCCAGCAAGTTCTCAGAGGGAAGGGCAGGCCCCTCGGCCAGCCATTGGCCCAAGCAACACTGGCCCAAGCACGGATGGTCAGCAGGCTGCCCCCCATGCTGTCACCTCCACATCTACAGAGCTGAGCTCCAGCGGAAGGAGCTGAAGGAAGACTGGCCGCTGCCAGCACAAGAGCAGGATCTAGGAGGAAAGTCAGAGGCAAGGATAGCCAGAGTGTGACCGAAGTGCGACTTATCACGGCACACAAGAGAAGTCTATGAAAAGGATTCTACAGTGACGAGAGAGAGGTGAGAAGGAAGAGAGAAAAGGGCTAAACACAAATGTGAAGAAAAGGAAATGTAAGATGGATGGAAACAAAATGGTAGAAGAAAGACACACAGAAAAAAGGAACGTCCTCCTACAAAAGATGCCAGACTCATGGCGGGGGAAGCGGAAAATGCTGTCCCAGGCTTTTGCTTATACTGAGGTTTAGAAAATTCTTACTACACTGTAATATAATGGCATTGTATAGAATTTCAGGGAACTTGAGATACTCTCCTACCTTTATGTAAGACTGAACCTAACTAAATAGCCGAGAAAATGATTTCTCCTAGTTTTCAAGACTGTCGTGTAGGGAGTTTCCTCCTCCAGCCTGAGTTATATTGAATGGTCACTGTGTGGCGGGCACTGCGCTAGGCTGGGGCTAGCATGGACAACACAGCAATCGTGGCCTTCACCGTCTCAGGCCTGTCAACAGGAAGAGTCAACACTGTCTTCTGACACAGAAAAGCGGTGAGCGTTTACGTGCAACATTCCACGTATGTGTACGTGGTCTCTGACAACCCTCACTCCCTAAGGGATGAGGAATTGCTCCTGCCCCTTTAATTTTCTCCATGTACTTTTGTGTGTGTGTGAAACTGTACTTCTGAGATCTATCTCGGAATGTCTGGCAAGTGACCAGCCTATCCAACAGAGTTTCAAACTCACTGCGGCAATTGCATAAAAGGGAGGTGATAGTGAACCTGAGAAGTTCTGCAGGGCCCCACGATGCCTGCACAAGGTCGCGCCAGCCACACAGTGGGTATGCCCACCCCCCACCTCAGAACACCTTTGAGCACAGATGTGAGCGAAGAACTCGTGAGTCCTCCAACTTACATCCCCTTGAGAAACTTCATGCAAATCTTCAAGTCTGTGAATTTACCTTTTCCATTCGTGTCTTTGTTTCACCAAAGCACGCAAAGCTCTCACAGTTAGCAGATCATTAAGGAGGGCGATGCATTTAACATTCAAATTCAATTTTATTTTGCTACTCATTTCCAGATAAACTGCTCCTTTGACGGTGATGAGAAGTGCCATCATTTTCTTAATTCAACTTACTAAGGATCAAGAAAAGTGATTCCCCTGGTTATTACTTTCCAAACAGAAGTGAAGTGATAGAAGTGCCCGCCAGAGGTTGGCTTTTTGAGTCTTTAACTTACCGACCGCACAGCCGCAAGCACGTTAATAATCCTCCCATCCAGACTGCATCCATTTGCAACAATGTCACCCAATGAATAAAAATCACGAGACTCCTTAACGGGTAAGTATATCAAAGCAAGGAGCTTGGTGTCCACTTGGTAACTGGAACAAACTTTTACCGCGGAGTGATTCTCACTGAGCAATAGTTTACAGCTGCTAAATTGCAAAAACACACAAAAACAGTTAATAGCGAGTGATTTTCTAATAGAAAAACACTTCCAGATTCACATTAAATTATCTTTTTGGTTGTAATCTAGACTATATTAAGAAAATTTATACTTTTTTACTCTGAGAAACACTGAAAAATGTGAAATTTTTTTTGTCTAAAATGTATTTTCATGCCCCTCCTCACCACTCTTCCCCCTTGCAGTGGAGGAGAGAGTCAGAGTGGATATTATTTTTTTATTAACTGCATTATATGTTAATTTAAAAATATATTTTCATTAAGGGAGGCCTGGGAGGCTCAGTGGGTTAAGCGTGGGCCTTCGGCTAGGATCATGATCCCAGAGTCCTGGGATGGAGCCCCACATCGGGCTCCCCTGCTTCTCCCTCTGCCTGCCGCTCCCGCTGCTTGTGCATGCAATCTCTCTCTCTGACCAATAAATAAATAAACAAAATCTTTAAATAGCATTCTCATTAAGAAAATGTTCTGATGGGCGCCTGGATGGCTCAGCCTCTGCCTTCGGCTCAGGTCATGATTCCAGGGTCCTAGGATTGAGCCCCGCATCGGGCTCTCTGCTCAGCAGGGAGTCTGCTTCCCTTCCTCTCTCTCTGCCTGCCTCTCTGTCTACTTGTAATCTCTGTCAAATAAATAAAATATTTTTAAAAAGAGAAAAAAAAGAAAATGTTCTGAGGACTCATTTGTGCCCAAGTTCTAAGCATACTAGTTTCTGACTGAGCCCCAAACTCTGAGCTTCAGTTTTCCTCTCTGTAAAACAGAAGTATAAACGCCCTCTAAAATGTCTGAGCGGGGGTGTCCCGTCCTTTCTGTCTCTGTGACACTGACTGCCTCGCCTGCTTCAGGACGGCACTAGACTTCCTTCTGGGATGCCCTCTGTGGAGTAGGTGCCCAGCATCTACCTACTCAACTCCATCAACGTGCTCTTCCCCCTCCAGCCAATCAACTCCCAAGTCCCCTCAGGGAGCCTCTTTCTACTCTTTCTAGCCCTCTAACCCCAGCCCTCCTCCCCGCCCTCCCCCTGCTATCTTATTAGGTGCTTCCCTCATCACTTCTCACCTAAACTGCTGCCTCGTCTCCTATGCTTCCTTCCCCCTTCAGGCTGTAGAAGTGATTGTCCCAAACCACAAATATGAACATACTATTCCCCAGCTCAAAGACCTTCTGGGCTAGCCACCGGCAAAGAGGGAAGTTGGTATGCCAGGCAAAGCTGTCTGCCAAGTGTCTCCGCTGCTCTCTCATCTCAAGCTTTTCCTTCCACTGTCCGTGCCTTAAAGCCCAGCCATATCACACTACTTAACTATGAAAATGACAGTTTTAGACCAAAAATAGTTAAATGTCAACAGTTTCATATGGTTCAACCTACTGTTAACTGTTCTGGAAAAGGCCAGGAGGTTTCAAGCTTGTTCCCTCTGCTAAGAACGTTCCTCACCCCCTCCCTTCCCTCCTCTCTCCCTCCATCCATTTATCCATTTATTTCATCAATATCTACCATGAGCTAGTATGTGCCAGAACCTAGTCCAGGCGTAGGGAATACAGTGGTACGGGACACGGACAAGAGCTTTGATGTCATGGAGTTCACATGTGTGAGAGGCAGACACACAACTCATCAAATAATCTCAGAGAGTAGGTCTTGACAATAACAGGACAGGGCGAAGTCCTCTTGATGGACTGGAATGGTCACTACCCAGAGGAAATGGAGAAGGCCTGAGGAGGTGACATTCAAGGTGACACATCAGTAAGGAGAAGGAGCAAACATTCAAAGCAGTTGGGAGAAGACTGTTCTGCGCAGAGGGAGTGAGTGTGCAAAAGCTGATAGTGCAGAATGAGCCCACGGTGTCTGCAGAGTGGAGGGGAGCCTGTGCGGCTGCACAGAAATGAGACCCGGGGTCTGCTAAGATGGCAGAACAGTAGATGGGAAGGGGTGAAAACGGGTGCAGGTGTCACTGTAGTGGAGACTGCTGTGCCCACTCGGAGACCTTTAGCAGCACTCCCTTGCCTGGAGATGCCCTCAGGAGGAAATGCCGGTGGCGGGCAGTGGGCACTGCCGATAACTTGTGAATCCAGGCCACGAACATCCATCCCGTCCCTTCCTTTCACAGGGTGCCGCTCATGCTCCAGGGCTCCCTCTGGAGCCGAGCTCCCACCAAACCTGCCTCTCCACTATCCCCTGACCTTACCCTTACAGGCTGCTCCAGAGAGCGCTCCCTCAACAGACCACTTGCACAAAAATCTTCCTCTGGGCTCTATCTCCAGTGAACCTGAACTAAAATAGGAAAGCATGTAGGCAGAGTTTTACTTGGACATGATACCTCTATAGGATTTCCAAGATTTACCTTTCTTTCTCATTGTTCAGCTTTAATGTGACTAGAGGCAAAATTTTCTAAATTGAGAATAAAAGTACTAAAAACAGCCATGTTTTCATGCAATCCTGTATCAACGTAAACTGAGAATAACAAAGCTCCTAATTTTCAAATTGACACATATACCGTCAGTGAGCTCTCTGCTACTGTGACACACAGACAACAGCGGCGGTCACTCTGCTACTGTGACACACAGACAACAGCGGCGGTCACTCTGCTACTGTGACACACAGACAACAGTGGCGGTTGCTCCAACTCAAAGACTGTGGGCTCTGCGCTGGATTATGTACCAGGGAGTTGCAGGGCTGAATTTTTCTTCTCTTTCTAATTCCTTTTTTTGAATCAGGGGATTTTCAATTATCACTGCAACAGAAGGAAAAGTAAGATGCTATTGCAAAAAAGGAACTAGATACCTAAAAACAAGTATACATCACACAGAATGTTACAACGTTACTTCTAATTTCTGAGTCACTGTAGCATATCCTTCAGCAGTCCTTTCCTTGTGTCATTGAGAAGGAAACCGGGGGTATGACCATCAATTCAATCCAGATGACATTTCTTATGTTTTGTGCTTAAATTCCTACATATGACCTGCATTAATATTGCTTTATTGATTAGTTACACTGAACATGTAATCTGGTTACGACCTGGCCTTCCATAGGACATAGACTTTAAATAAACTTCACCCAGTTCATGGTTGCCTTTGGAAACAACAGCCACAGGGCAGAAAGAGCCACGCACAACTCGGCTCCAGATTTCCACTCCACAACTTAACAGCTTATGACTGAACATTTTAGGGGTTCTGCTTCCTTATGGTCTTGTTGGACCTTTTTGTGTCTGTTTTGCTGATTCCTCACACTACCCCATGATAACCCCTTTTTATGAGTGGAAGAAATTAAAGCTCACAGAGGTTAAATAACTTCTGGAGTTATTCTGGAGTATCTAGAAACGAGTAGGGCTAGACGTACAGTCGTTCTGAATCAAAAATCTGTAATCTTTTCACACCAACACACTAAGGTCCTATTTAAATTTATAATTATTGTCAACCTTATGCTTTTAAGACCCGTTACTTCATTCATCCTCACAATCATTAACCTATAGTTTAATACCAAAATGTAACTTTAGCTCCATATAACTAATGCACTGGCATTCGTCCAAGGAAAGTTTCTAATAGTACTGGGCCCTATGGAGTTTACAAAGTTTTCCGCCTTCACAATCCATATGTTCAAGTGCTTTATTATTCAGTTAGAGAGACACAATGCACAACCCTTCAACTTCCTAATATGATGTAACAAGTATAGGAGTAAGTGCTAAGTGATGGGGACAGGCAATAGCTTGCCTAGTTGTGCAGTTTTGGAAAGTAGTTTAATTCTGTGCATTACTCTTTCCCTTCTTTTTTCTCCCACGAAAGGGAGCTGGTATCGCGCTTGCCCATCACTTGCAGGAGGCAAGCGCTGCCATCCGCTGAGGGACAACGACTTACACTTCACGCCACCTCCTCTCGGACGCCCGGCACTTACAGGGAGGGTACTCACTCACAACTGAGGCTGAACAAGGTCAAGCAGTGTTCTCAAAGCCATGATGTAACAAGTACTGGAGGTAAGACCTGAACCCAGCTCTACCCATTTTCAAAGCCCTGGTTTTCTATGACTCTGTGCCATCAGAAGGATCCTGGGATGGGTAAAGGTTGCCCGGGGCTTGCTATGTTGCAAGTAGAGCTTCTCAAACTCCTATGAACACTTCGAATTTTTCTTTTATCAAAGCTACTTAGCAGCCCCACTGCAGCTACTGAAAGAGAAATGGTGGCGGCGGCAGCAGGAATCGACGCCAACTGAAATACCAAGTAAACCAAAGCCTGTAAAGCTGCCTCGTAAAAACACGTGACTCTCATATTTCTACGTTTAAAGTAATAAGATACTAAAGGCTTGTGTTATGCTCCTAACACATGACTCTTCTGATGTTTCTTAGGCACTACGAACGCGGCCTCACCTTGACTCCACCAGTGTAGTTCCCACAAACACGTCACAGGAACGATACCGTACGAGAAACAGCTCAAGAACCAATGCCAACCTACCGCACTCTCCAACCCTGAAGCTGTCAGAAAGTGACCTGATGTAGCCTTCGCTGCCCCAGGATGTCGCATTGACAAAATGGGTTGGTGAGTCCCGAATGGTGAAGCTGAAAGTGTATCTCTCTGATCCGATATCTAAGGGAAACCAATGCAAATGAAAGCTTTCATCTCAGGATTGGACAAATACGATTATTATGATAACAAACATACTCAAACACATGGTAAAAATATGACTGTGATATAAATTCTAAGATAAGTCATGCTTGAGCCAATCTCCTAGCTGCCCGAGTAGATAACTCACCTCACTATCCATCCCTCTGTTCCCCTGCCCCAGATAGCTGCTTACTTGCAGAGAAATGACCCATCGGCTCAAACCACACAGATTTTAGCTTACATCTCCATTTCTCTCTTACTGTTACAGTTTCTATCTAAGTCATGCTTCAAATCTAAATTATTTCAAATCAGGGCGCCTGGGTGGCTCAGTGAGTTAAAGCCTCTGCCTTCAGCTTGGATCTCGGGGTCCTGGGATCGGGGCCCGCATCGGGCTCTCTGCTCAACGGGGAGCCTGCTTCCCCTCTCTCTCTGCCTGTCTCTCTGCCTGCTTGTGATCTCTCTCTCTCTGTCAAATAAATAAATAAAATCTTAAAAAAAATTATTTCAAAACAAATAAATGTGTGCTAGTAAATGGAACCAACAGGGGTCAGCAGGTACATTTTTTTCCCAAAATAAAAAGGTCCTTACTGTTTGTTCTTCACTAATCAAAAAAGTACACAACCTAACATACATACATAAATTATAGATACCTACCGAACTGTAATTAGCACTTGCCTTTGGGAAGGGGACTACGCTGGAAAGAGCGTAGAGTTTCATTTTTCTATTCTATGCCCTTCTGCACTGCTTGAATGTTTTGTAAAATATAGTAACATGCGTATAATGGTTTTTTTTTAAGTCAGTAAAGATATCTTCTCCAGAAAAGGTGTTCTGTACATATGATCATAAAAAGTACTCTAACACCATAGGAGTCATCTACCTGTACAGTCTGTGAGGTGAAAGTTGTATTTCATTGTTGGGATTTCAGCAAATATTTCAAATACTGACAATTTCCTAATTCGTGTATTTTAAGTTATTCCTTTCAGAGTTTTGAAAAAAGATATAGACTTTCTCTAACTATTCAAATGGTAATTCTGATCTAATTATTCATGATGAAGTAAAGTGAAGGCATAAACAAATATTTACATCAAATGTGATAATGGAATATTACATAAAATTTAAATTAAGGTACTGTCACTACACCATGAGACAAAAAAAACACAATTACTCAGGCAATTCAAACAAAATTCACGTCTTCTTCTGCGAAAATCATTGTCTGTCTGGCTAGAGCTCTGACTCCCTCAAGTGCTTATACTGTAACCTTTTGTAAGTAGTGCGGACAGTTTAAAAGCTATTGGTCTACAATGCTAGTTCTGGCTTTTTGTATCTGATCATTGTGCGTCAACTACAGAAGTTTGAAAACTTGATTTTAAAAGTCTAATTTTAGTCTTGGATTGTTTCCGTTGTCCTAAAATTCTTACACAGTTCAAGCAACTCAAAGAGCCACTAAAGCCAGAGTTAACTGTATTTTCCACATATGGAAGATGAATTTTCTCACTGGTTGTCTCACTGGAATGCCGCTGCTGTACTTCTCTCCTTCCACGCTCCTCTATCATGACATTTCCCTGCTCGAAAACCCTGTTCCTTAACATCTTCTGTCTTAGATTTAGCTGTGTATTTTTATCTCTTAGGCTGAAAGTGATTGTAAACAGTGGACTCCTTACTAGGGTCAAACAGCCTTATGTGTCATTAAAAATTATTTTAAGTTCCACACACATATGGCCTTAAATTGAGTACTTTACCACACAACAGAGCAATGACCACTGCTCTTAAGGAGTTAAACAGGCATGAGAAATTCAATCCCTTAAATACACTTTGTTGTAGTCATAAGCCACACTTGATGAAAAATAAAGCAACGAGTTAAATAGAACTCAGCTTTTTCTGTCTGGAAAGCCTTTGACATCTGTTTTCCCAATAACTATACCAATTATTTTCTGAAAAACAAAAAGGTTATAGAAGACAAATATTAAATACAGATGTAGATGGTAAATTTAATTTCATGGACTTGTTATATTTTACTGGCTCTAACAAACATTTTTTACTAAGAGCCATTTAAATATATTTACTCCAGACAAACATCTAAAGAACTTCATAAATGTTCAATTCTACAACGCATAGTACAAAGTAATAAGACAGTTAACGGCTATTACATATATAATCATTTAATACTTGGCATGTTTCTACTTTATTTTCAATCACTAGGTGGAGCACAGTAACCACCCTATGCTATCAGCTCTTACTGAATTCATTCAAAGCACATGTATACACAATTTAATTTGCCATGGTCTTCAAAGCTTTCTTTAATATAGGATTTTCTAACAATCCACATAAAATTGCTTAGCTTCTTAATCCAAACATGCTAAACAGTAGTATAAATTAGATTGTAACAAAACTTGTACATTGCTCCTAATAAATCTAGGCTCTAAAGTCCTAGATCTTAGACCTTAAAGATATTAAACATTTCAGTGTTCTCTTTAGCGACTACCAGATAAAAACTGAATATTTAAAAAGCACTTTAAGGGACGCCTGGGTGGCTCAGTTCGTTAAGCGGCTGCCTTCGGCTCGGGTCATGATCCCAGCGTCCTGGGATCGAGTCCCACATCGGGCTCCTTGCTCAGCAGGGAGCCTGCTTCTCTCTCTGCCTCTGCCTGCCACTCTATCTGCCTGTGCTCACTCTCTCTGACAAATAAATAAATAAAATCTATTAAAAAAAAAAAAAAAAGCACTTTAAAATAAAATTGTATTACAAAAATAACTACATTTATTACATAATATTACACAATAATATATATTATTTACATATTACATAATAATATGTAAGAATAATAAGAATAACAATATTACATAATAACATATATTACATAATAATGTATAATATTATACATATTATACATTTATCATTACAAAAATAACTACACTTTCCTGAAAGGATAAACCTAAACTTACACTACTAATTCTAGGAACTGATTTTAACCTTGCAGTAATCTGTTACATTTAAAATATGTTCAAGCCCTTAAGACGATCACATCTTAGCTGAGCTATTAATTAATCTTACTACATTTAGACACACTGCTGTTATTTCTTAACTTCCATACGCATGTCAATCTCACCAAATTTTGTTGGAAAAATATAATGGAAATATCTAGCAAAGCTTTTAACTGAAGAGGAAATTAATAACTTACCTTTTTTTTCTGGGCCTCCATCAGAAAGACTTGGGCCCCCTATTTTTAACATTAATAAACTTGAATTGCATATTAAGGTTACATATAAATATAGCCCATCTTAAGAAATCTGGTTTCTAAATGCCAAATGTAAACAGACTGCTTGGGGCAGTTCTTCGCCTCATAAGATGACTCCATCTAGATTTTATTTGACTCTACAGTCTTGGCATGTTTGAAAATGATGGAATTCCCCTACAACCCTTCAGTAAAAAGTGGATTTTCACATAAGATTTCAGAAATACATCTTTTGCGTACCTTTATGTCATCTAAAGGAACATCGCAGCAAGTATTTAAGTCTATAATTCTGTGTAGTTTGATTAGAGAATAGCTATTGCTGAGCAAAAATGTTTTAATTTCACAATGCTAAGTTTGAGCCGTTATTGAATACTTAATGAAAGCAATACAATTACACTTTCGGCCATTTTGAACAACTGCTAGTCATGTCTACAAGGTCCTACTCCAGGCAGAAGAGAAAGTAAGTTTCAGTTAGGGTGCATAAAATCCAAGAGGCCGAGGGGTGTCTACCATCAGCAGCTGCACTGACGGAATGAGTAGCTGTATGTGCATCACTGGCAAGCCCGTGTCACACTGAAGTAATAGAATATCACCACACAAGCTTCACTAGAGAATCTCACTAGCGAATTATAAAGACCTACCAGATTAGCCATATTTGGATGCAGATCTGAAAGTGTGGTGAAGGTCTTTGATGCAAAGGAGTTTGCCATTCTTTTATCTACATTTTAGAAAATATAAGTTTGATGAATAAATAGCTGAAATAACCCATGGAAAATTCCAAGATTTAAAAAAAAAATCATCTGGGGGGTGCCTGGGTGCCAGAGTCAGTTCAGAGTCGGACTGGTTTGGGCTCATGTCGTGGTCTCAGGGTTGGGGGGTCAAGTCCTGTGTGGGGTTCCTCGCTGGGGGCAGAGTCGGCTTGGACTCTTTCTCCCTCTCCCTCTGCCGCCCACTGTGTGCGCACACTCTCTCTCTCTAATAAATAAATAAACTAATCTTTTAAAAAATTACCTAGGAAAGCACCAGATACGTTCGTCACTCTCGGAAGAGTTTTTATTATAACAGTGACAGGTAAGTACAGACCAAATCTGTAAAAAACATGGTTCAAAATGTCCTTTTACAGTCTTGAATGATACGGTTAGGTTCCAATTTTTAACTCTTACTTTCCAAAAAATGTGTAAGTTAGCAATTTTTTTTTGTTTTATACGTTTCAGTATTTCTGATTCCAAGAGGCATCTTAAGTGTAATGACACTTTAGTTTCAGTAAAACACGGAATGTGAAGGGGCTTGGGGGGGTTGTTTTAAGATTTATTTATTTATTTATTTGGGGGACAGAGAGGGCACAAGCCCGCAGAGAGGCAGGCGGAGGGGGGGCGAGCAGGCTCCCCGCCGAGCAGAGAGCCCGACGCGGGGCTCGAACCCAGGCCCCTGAGATCACGACCTGAGCCGAAGGCAGAGGTTTAACCCGCTTATTTCGCGGGGGGAGAGGGACGGAGGGAAAAGAAGAGAGAATCCTAAGCACGCCGGGGGCCGGCACCACGCGGGGACCGCGCGACTCCCGCGCTTCAGGTGGGGACATTCAACGGACTTAACGGTTTATGGGCGCAAAGCCCACTTCCAGAATGCAGCAGGCCTGGGGGCCGCGGGCTCCGAGGGCGCTAGGCTGGGAGTCGGCCCGGGGCGCCCCCGCGCCCTCCCGCCCCGCCCCGCCCCCGCCCCCGCTGGAGCGCGCGCGCACGCCCAGTCTCTCAAATGGGGAGAAAAGCCTAAGAAAACACCAGCAACAAACAGGAAAGGAAATTCGGGGCCGCCTGCCTCCCGCTCGGGTCACGGTCCCAGGGTCCTGGAACGGGGCCCCCACCCGCCGCCCCCTCGCTCCGCCCGGGTCACGCAGGGCGCCGGGTGGGCGTCAGGGCCGTCCCGCGCGCCGACAGCGCTCGACACCCCGGGGCCCACGGGAAGCGTCAGGCGGCGGCCGGCCCTCAGGACGGGGGCCCCGGCCGGGGCTCCTCCAAACCCGCAGACGGCCCCAGCTCCCGCCACAGCCCGGACGACGCCACGCGGGTCAGCGCCGCGGCGGGGCTCGGAGGGCCGCCTCTCCCGGAGGAGGATCTCTAAGAATCCCGAGAGCCGGGCGCGAGCTGCGTGTGGCGGGCGGCGGCGGGGCCGCGGGGCGCCGGCTCTGACCCACACCGGCCGAGCGCGCCCCCGGCACCGGCGCCCCCGCCCCGCCGCGGGCCCCTCCCCGGCCGCTCGCACCGCGGCGGTCCCAGCCGCACACCGGCCCCGCGGAACCGGGCGTCGCCGCGCCCCGACCGCAAGGGAAACGACAGCCGCGTGACTGGCTTCCCGACTCGACGCGCACCGCCCGCGCCTCACAGAACGCGCCGCCCGGGCCGGGCCGTCACCTCAGCCGCCGCTCCTCGCGCCCGCCGGGCCCCGCGCTCCACAGCCTCTCCGCAGCCCGCCGCGCGACCGTTAGCGCAGGCCCCGCCCCCAGCCGCCCCGCCCCTCGCCCCACCCTTCTCCGCGCTCCTCCCCCCGTCCTCTCCCAGGCTTCCCCCGCCCCAACTCTGACCCCGCCTCACACTCTGATCCCGCCCCCGGCGCCCTCCGCCCCGCCTTCGCGCTGGCTCCCGCCCCACCCTCACTTTCTCCTCGCCCCGACTCCGCCCTAGCCCCTACTCTTCGCGCACCTTCCGCCCCCAGCCTCGCCCGCCCTTCATCCCCGGCTCCGTCCTCGCCCCACCCTTCGCTCTGCCTCAGCCTCCTCTCCGCCCTCGCCCCGACTCTGCCTTCTCCCTGCCTTCGCGAACCTTTTGCCCCGCTCCACACGCCAACCCCGCCCTCGCCCCGCCCTCCACCGCCCCACCCCACTCTCGCCCCGCCCTTCACTTCCGCCCCCCGCTCTTGCCCCGCCCATCCACCCTCTACCTCCGCCCCTCGCTCTGACTCCGCCCCCGAGGCCCCGCCCCTCAGAGGAGAGCCTCGGAGACCAGGCGCGTGCTGTCCCAGGCTCTTCCCTTTCCCGCGGCCGGAGCGTGAAGCCCAGACCCTCCCGGGTCCGGGGCGGCCGGGGGGCCAGGTGTGCAGGGTCTGGCGTGGCGCGCGGCCCCGTGCCCGGAGCCGAGGTAGGCGATGCTCTGTGGTAAGCCAAAGGGAGCCATGAGCAGGCTTGGAACCCTGCAGCATCTGCAGTCCAGGAACAGGGACACGTCTGCTCCACGTGCCCGAAGTCCACTGGGCCGAAACATCGTGCTGAGGGAGGGGGCAGCAGGGGGAGAAGACAGTCACCAGCACACAAGAGCCCTGTGGTCCCCTCCAGCCGCCCCCACCGGAAAGTTACTCAGGTCACGTTAGGAAGGGCCCGCCTCTTTGGGGGCTGTCATGGGCCACCCTTCATCACTGTTCCCATCAGACGCCTGTAACTGGAGGTCACCGCAGCATGCCGTTACCAGGGGCACTGCAATGCATGCAGCCCAGCTGCGGCCCTCGGCGGGCGACTCACACCTGTGGGAGCAGAGTCTCTAAAACCAAAGTCAGCGCTCACCCCCGGGCCGGCTGCGGGTGTCCCAGTTGTTGTAACCACGCAGATGACAGCCTGAGCACCCAGCTTCAAAGGTACCCTTGAATCTGCATTTCTGTTCTACTTTTATCTAGCCGGATGTCAGGTTCGGTTTTTCCTTGGCACAGCTCTCGAACCTATCATTGTCTCCCCGTACTTATCGGGGCCACCTTCATTAGGGCTCCGGTGGCATTATATCTGATGACACTTACCTCTCCCTGCTCCAGCCAGTCCCGCGCCCTCCTGCCAGACTGAGATTCTCACGGCTTCCTTCCATCACAGCTCTCCCCTGGTCTGGAACCTTCTATATCGCCTATCATAGAATGCACCCACGTTTTTCTGTAAGAGAGTATGAATTTAAAGGGCCCTGTAGGTCTCTTGAAATGACTCAGATCTACCCTTAGAGCAAAAAAAAAAAAAAAACACCCATCGACAGTACCAGGACAAATGGGCATGTCTGGGTCCCAATAGAACTTTATTTACAAAACAAGCAGTGGGCCGAATTTGGCCTGTGAGCCACAGTTCGCAGACCCCCCGGATTAAAGTCACAATTCAGTAGTTGGGCATTCATCACTTTCTAGAATTTGGACTCTATTTAAAACTCCTGCTCTCCTTCCCACCATGTCTCTAAAAAACAATATTCATTTCCCCAAGACTTCGATGTAAGTCATGCGTTTATGTCTAGAAATGAATTTCATGTGCTGCAAGTGTACAGATTTTTTAAGGTAAGCAACAGCTGGTGACCCTGTGACAGCGATGTCCTTATTTCCATCTCCTCCATTTCACCATCCATGACACTCGCCACTTCATTACTTCTCCTAGAAAACATTTTCGACTGAAACCACTACACCACTTTGAATGACAGCGGCTCCTGGAGTTGCCTGGCGTGGGGTCCACAACGACCCCAAGGCAGAACACAGGCGCTGAGAAAGGCAGAGATTCCCGTGTGTGACCCCCTGCTACCTCCCCTCTGGGCCTGGATCCCCGGCTGTGTTCCTCGCTGGGTTTGGTTACACGTTCCGTAATTTGCTCAGAGCACAAAAGCTTATAGGTCGTGTTCACCATTTCGGCACACACTAGAGGAAGGAATAGAAAACCTCGATGACAGAAGACACCTTATGTTATAAAATTATCACTCTGAGAAAAAGACCGTAGATATTTCTCCATGTGCTGAGTTTCAATACGCATTCCCGAGCGCTCTCTTATCTGAGCAGGTCTAACGCGCGCTGGTCTGAGGCGAGGAGACACGTGGAGCTCGGGGGCGCTTACATGAATCATAGAGAGTAAGAGTCAAACCATCTGGTCAAATTCCAGCTTTGCCCCTCATTAGTTGTGTCGGTCAAGACTTTCTGAGCTTTGTTTTCCTTATCTGTCAGAGAAAAGGTCTGGACTTGTGCAGTAGGACAGAGATGAGCGTGAAGGTACAAACCCTGGGAGGGAAATGTAGGGGATTCATCTGAGTCTATCTCGCTGTCTTCTGCATTAAAGCTTTTCAAAAGCTTGTTCATCTCAGGATGCCTTGCTCGTGGCCTGTGCTTGCTGGCGTGAGGCCCTAGATCCTTGAGAGTCGTTAGTCGTGACTAGTATCAGCCTCTAGTTTGTGCCAAAGTAGCGGAAAATGGGAGGGCAGTCACTGGGCTGCGTGCAGGCTGCAGGGGGATACATGGGGAGACCAGCAGGTTTGCACTGTAGGATTGCTTCCAGATCTAGCCGGAGACTGAATTTGCTCTATGACCTTAGAATAGTTACTCGGCTCTGTGTAAATCATAAATAAACATGACCCTCCGCTGCCTGGTTTTTACACCCCTAAGGGTCCTCCTAGCTGGTGTAGTCATCCCTGGGAGGTAAGGGAGGAGGAGATGCAGCAGGAAAACAGGCAGCATTATATGGTAACTGGGGCTCGCATTGTATTTAACCCCGAAATGAAATGTTATTCAAGTTGGGCACCTGGGTGGCTCAGTCGTTATTAAGCATCTGCCTTTGGCTCAGGTCCTGATCCAAGGGTCCTGAAATCGAACCCCACGTCAGGCTCCCTGCTCTCCAGGAAGCCTGCTTCTCCCTCACCCACTCCCCCTGCTTGTGTTCCTACTCTCCCTGTCTCTCTCTCTGTCAAATAAATAAATAAAGACAATCTTTTAAAAAAAAAAAGGAAATATCATTCAAGTTGTACAAGAGGATCTGTCACATGGCCCCTTTTACTGCTCTGAACAAAATCACCGTTTTTTTCCTTCACATTTTAATGTGTACACATGGTGACTTTAGCGTCAAAAGGATATATGGTTGAATTCCAGGCCCCTTCATCTTTTTTTTTTTTTTTGGCCAGCATTCTTCTTTTTTTTCTTTTTAAGATTTTATTTATTCATTTTTGGAGAGAAAGAGCCGGGAAGAGCAGGGGCAGGGGTGGAGAGGCAGACGGGGAAAGAGAGAGAATCTCGAGCAGACTCAGCACCAAGCTTGGAATCTAAGTCAGGGCTCGATCTCACGACCCTGAGATCACGATCTGAGCTGAAACCAAGAGCCTGATGCTTAACCGACTGAGCCACCTGGGCGCCCCTAGCTCTGCATTCCTAAAGATAACAGTTGACTGTGTTTGATTATTTAAGGGTAGCTTATGATTTCAGACAATACTTGTATCAGTTTTTCCACTCGGGTTTCGAACAGAAGCACTGGGAAGCCGTTCGCTCTCTCTGTTGGCCTTACAGCCAAGCAGAAAATAAGTCAATATAATCAGCAATATATCATAAAATATTCTTCCTCTTGATCAGTCATTTTATGACCCCAAGGTCATGGCTATTTCAAAATTTTATTGTGGCTTGACAAATTCTCCGTGTAAACTCAGTATTACAAGATCTTTCAGTTCTTCAATTAAACAACTGGAAATGGATACCGCCTGTGCTCCCTTATTTATTATGCAATAAAGTCCATTCTAATTACACCATGCTGTGAAAAACGGCTTACCAGGGAAGTGACAGACTCTTTGGGGTCACACAACACCAACCACTGGTCAAATTATTTTAAACGCTTACGCTACGGATGAATAGGAAAAAAAAAGACTTTGCATATCACATCTTTTCCTTTGTATTTTGCTAGGCTCTCAGATAGGTAGGATGTATTTATTCTATCAGTCTCTATATTTATAAGTGGGAAACCCTGAAAACCCTTGAAAACAAAGATGTTCTTTGAAGTGGAACTATAGAGAAAACATGTTCAGTTTACAACAGTGATTCTATATAGATCCACCTGTTTTTTTAAAGATTTATTTATTTATTATTTGACAGACAGAGATCACAAGTAGGCAGAGAAGCAGGCAGAGAGACGGGGAGGGGAAGCAGGCTCCCCGCTGAGCAAAGAGCCCGATGTGGGGCTCAATCCCAGGACCCAGATCATGATCTGAGCCGAAGGCAGAGGCTTTAACCCACTGAGTCACCCAGGAGCCCCAGATCTAATTTTTATTTAGAACCCACTGAGCAAAATAATTCAGGGTTACAGTGAATTAGAAATTAGGAATGACAGGGTGCCTGGGTGGATCAGTGGGTTAAAGCCTCTGCCTTCGGCTCAGGTCATGATCCCAGGGTCCTGGGATCGAGCCCCGCATTGGGCTCTCTGCTCATCAGGGAGCCTGCTTCCTCCTCTCTCTCTGCGTACTTGTGATCTCAATCTCTCTGTGTTAAATAAATAAATAAAATCTTTTTAAAAAAATAAATAAATGAAAGAAATTAGGAATGACAGGTGTGAATTCTAGTTCCCAGACTCATCCTAGTATCTGAAAATCCTCTACCTACCTCGAGTTCAGGCCCGAGTATATATTTGCCCTTACAGGGCTGGGGAAGGAACCAGCCTCCGAAGACCAAAAGTTTCCCAACTGGATCAAATTTATCATTGTGTCTCTGTTCTTTGTTGTAATTTTTAATTAATTAATGATTGAGAGAGAGTGTGTGCACTCGAGGAGGGAGGGAGGGCAGAGGGAGAGAGAATTTATTTTTTAAGATTTTTCATTTATTTATTTGACAGAGATCACAAGCAGGCAGAGAGGCAGGCAAAGAGAGGGGAGGAAGCAGGCTCCCTCTTCACAAGTAGGCAGAGAGGCAGGCAGGGGCAGGGGGGAGAGAGACCCCAATGCGGGGCTCGATCCCAGGACCCTGAGATCATGACCTGAGCTGAAGGCAGAGGCTTAACCCACGGAGCCACCCAGGCACCTCAAGGGAGAGAGAATCTTAAGCTGACTCTACATTGAACACAGACCCCGACATGGGGTTCGATCCCACGATCTTGAGAACATGACTTGAGCTGAAATCAAGAGTCAGATACTCAACCCACCCAGGCGCCCCTGCTGTAATTTTTAAATATTAGAGGATAAAAGATTGAATTCTGTTTGGGGTGATGAAAAGGTTCTGGAAAGAGATGATGGTGAGTGGGTTTAATATCACTGCCTCGTACACGGAGAAGTGCTTAAGATGGTAAATACGATACTATGTTTCTTTAACCACATACCCCCCAATAAAGACTCAATTGTACCAGCCTTGGGAATTATGCCAACTCCAGGGTACACATTTTAGAGAAGCCAAAATCATAGTGTTTTCCAGTTTCCTACATGCCCAAGGATGGCAGAAATGGTTGCTTACTAAAGTCTTGATGAAGACTGTTCACAGCACTGATCTCTCGTCCTGTGCATCTCTGGACATACCATCCTCCAGACACAGCCCCAGATTCTTTCTGACCCCGTGATACAGAAGTTGCCCAGACCCTCCAAGGCATCTTGGTCACTTCGCCACATATGATTTGCTGTGTTAAAGTCGCCCCCAAACGGCAACACCACCACCTATAAAACACAAAACCCCGCAAAGATCATGGTCCCGAATAGCTTCAATAAGAGAGCCCTGTGAAGGGGGCCCTTTGTTTGAGAAAACTGTATGGATTCGCTAGGGCTTTTGTCATTGCAAGGGACAGAAAATACCGTTCAACCAGCTTTAGAGAAGACGACAGTGGTGCTAGTGGTGCATTTTACTGGCTCTAGCAACTGGAAAGTCAGGGTAGCTGAGACAAAACTCAGTCCGGAGGCTGAAACCATGCCTTTGAGTCCTGGCTTCTCTGCATTCCTGTGGAGCTCATCTTCCCTCCAGATGAAACACAAATTCTGGGTCGAGCATCATTGGCTGGAAGTGGGTCACTGTCCCCATCCTGAGTCCAACCCTACGACCAGGGGATGGAAAGCATTGATTGTCTTGGGCCTGTTTCAAATGCCCAGTCCTAGAGCTGGGGTGGGGTCACCCTCCACCAAACTCCTGCATTTAAAGGAAATTGGATGTCCTTCCAACAGAAAGTTCTAACAGAAAGGCTGGTGGACACCAAGCGGCCAAAATAACCCATGTCCCTTACACGTCAGGCACAAAAGGTTGATCTCGGAAGCAGATCACTCCGAGAATGGCTGTCTGGGAATCAAGAAGAGTGCGGGCATCACCGTCACACACTGTATCATTTGGGATTAGATCCAGCTGCAAACAGAACCTGCTACATGATTCTGGGGGCCCAGTGCACAGTGAAAACCCCGAGCTCCCTGCCCAACTGTTACTGACAATTCCAAGGTGGCCACAGCAGATGGTGAACCAAGTGTGGGGCCCTTCCCAGTGGGGAGCTCTGACTGTACATCACAGTCAACAAGTAACAGAGACATAACTGCGAGAGAGGTCTGTTTCTTTCTCATGTATATCTCCAAAGACTTACACATCTACACTCTAGATCACTGGGCAAAGCTATCAGGGACCCGGGCTCTTTCCGGTTCACTGGCTCTGCCAACCCCTCTAGTGTGGCCCTGGCCTCATGGTCCAAGCTGTTCTGTCTGTGTTCAAGGAACAGAGGGATGGCCAGGGTGCTGGTGCGCAGGCAGCGAGGGCGGTGTGGAGCCTCTGAAGGCCCTAGGGGGAATCCGTCTTACTCCTTCCAGCTTTTTGTGTTCGCTGACAATCTTCGGTATTTCTGGACTTACAGACTCCTCGGCTTTTATCTCTGTAGCTTAACATCAGCTACTTGCTTATGTCCAAATTGCCCCTTTGTATAAGAACACCGGTCACACGGGATGAGGGATCACCCCTGATGACCTTACCTTAACCTGGTCAAGGTGACATCCTGAGGTCCCGGGGGTTGGGACTGAGACACATATCTGGAGACACGCTACCACCTGAAAGAGGAGGAGACGGTAAAGACGTGGAAGGAGGTGGAGAGTTGAGCACGGTTTTCTCCATCGACACAAATGAACAGAATGGGCAAATGCATGGAGACAGAAATTAGATCAGAGCTTTCCAGGAGCTGGAGGTGGGAGGAAACAGGGAGTGACAGCTAATGAGCACAGGGAGTCTTTTTTTTTTTTTTTAAGATTTTTATTTATTTGACAGAGAGATCACAAGCAGGCAGAGAGGCAGGCAGAGAGAGAGGAGGAAGCAGGCTCCCTGCTGAGCAGAGAGCCCTGTGCGGGGCTCGATCCCAGGACCCTGGGATCATGACCTGAGCCGAAGGCAGAGGCGTTAAGCCACGGAGCCACCCAGGTGCCCCCATAAAAATCTTTTTTAAAAAAATAAAATAAAAATTAGTAAAGCCAATTCGCTTCTGTGCAAAAATTAGTTAAAAAGTACAGGAAAGGAAGTAAATAGTTTAGCAGCAGTGATTTTATAACGTCGTAAAATCAGATTGTCTTCCCCAACTATCGAAAAAGGGAAACACACCTTCCAGCATGTCGCTTCCTTCACAAACACATCACTGCATTCGGTCTGCACTGGAGAGCTCAGAGCCGGACAGAACTCAAGTCCCTTCTGGAGACTGCCCCAACCCTCCCATTGTTCCTGGTCAGTGCTCAGTGGCTGCTTTGGCTTCCCCAAGAGGATCAGTGCCGTCAGAGAAAATACAGGATGCTCAGCATGGCCCATGTAACATTTGGGTCATACTTATGCTAAAAAGGTATTCATTGCGGGACGCCTAGGTGGCTCAGTTGGTTAAGCAGCTGCCTTTGGCTCAGGTCATGATCCCAGCGTCCTGGGATCGAGTCCCACGTCGGGCTCCTTGCTCAGCAGGGAGCCTGCTTTTCCCTCTGCCTCTGCCTGCCTGTGCTCACTCTCTCTGACAAATAAATAAATAAAATCTTTAAAAAAAAAGAAAAAAGGTATTCATTGCTTAATTGAGATGCAACTTTAACCAGGTGACCTGTAGCTTTCCTTGCTAGACCTGGCCCTGCCCTCGAAGACGGCCAACTCAGCGGCATGAGTCTTGACAGGAGGATGCCGAGTCTGTCCCCCAGGCGGACACACTTTGATGCGTTCTGAGAGCTCATGCTTGTTTCTCCTCACCCAGCTCCCCTCGAGGTCAGGGCAAATCTCAAGCAGCCTCAAGAATTCGTAGGTAGAGGGGCGCCTGGGTGGCTCAGTGGGTTAAGGCCACTGCCTTCGGCTCGGGTTGTGATCCCAGGGTCCTGGGATCGAGCCTCGCATCGGGCTCTCTGCTCTGCGGACAGCCTGCTTCCTCCTCTCTCTCTGCCTCTCTGCCTACTTGTGATCTCTGTCTATCAAATAAATAAATAAATAATCTTTTTTAAAAAAAATTTTTAAATAAATTTTAAAAAAAGAATTCACAGGTAGAAAGTGATTTAAGGGACCTGACAAGGACTATAATTACCTTTTTTCCTTTTTTAGTGCATAAAGAGATTTTACTAATACCGTTGTCCAGAATATTTCACTGTGGTTAATGTTCCTGGAGAGAATCAATTCAAAATTTGCTGATAACACAAATAGAGGGGATGGGGGGGTCCCAGGAACATCTCATAATTCACAAAGTAATTTGTTCAAGATTTATACCATTTCCTATGGGAGCCCATATTGCTTTTGCCCATAATGTATGCAGCGTAGACAAGAATTTCATCCACTTGTTATACTGCTTCTTTAAAAAAAAAAAAAAAAGCCCATTACATTATGTAAGAAAGTTTCCCTGGTAAAATCTTTTTTTAAGGTTTCTATTTTATTTTACTTTATTTATTTATTGGACAGACAGAGATCACAAGTAGGCAGAGTGGCAGGCAGAGAGAGAGGAGGAGGAAGCAAGTTCCCCGCTGAGCAGAGAGCCCGATGCGGGGCTCGATCCCAGGACGCTGGGATCATGGCCTGAGCCGAAGGCGGAGGCTGTAACCCGCGGAGCCCCCCAGGCGCCCCTCCCTGGTAAAATGTTAACCTGCCGGGTGGGCCAGAACCGCGTTACAAGACACAAATAAGTTGTATTTACACCACGTGCTACCCTTCCTGGTGAAACCCTATAATATTTGTACCTCAGACGGTAGGACAGCAGAGTTGAAATGAGAGCACCCGTGAGCGAGGTCACCTTCCCAGTGAGACCAGTGGCAAGAAAAGCAAGATGCTGTCATCTTGTTGTGTTCGTTTTGTCGTTGTTGTTGTCCGGTGGTCGTAGAGCCGGGAGCGGATGGGTGAGAGACGGCCATGAGTGATTCTGCTGGCTTCTCATTTAGGACTCAGGATTCATAACTGTGTGCCTTACTCAGGGGCTAGAATGCCTTTTTAAAGGTCCAAGCACACATTTAACAAAGAAAATGATGGGTAGGTCGCCTGGGTGGCTCCGTGGGTTAAGCCTCTGCCTTCGGCTCAGGTCATGATCTCAGGGTCCTGGGATCGAGCCCCACATCGGGCTCTCTCTCCCCCCTGTCCCTGCCTGCCTCTCTACTTGTGAGCTCTCTCTCTTTCTGTCAAATATAAATATATATATATATATATATATATATATATACACACACACATATACACATATATATGTATATATATATTTTTTTTTTAAAAGAAAGAAAAAAAATGACGGATAATCTACTAATCCAGAACTCCAGCAATTGAAATTCTGCTCTCCCCCTCACCCCCGTTTCAATCTCAGTAATCTCTCAAACCAAAGTGATTTTCAGTTTAAGAACTTTGCCTTGATTTTATTTGCATGGAGGGTGGGGGAGACAATGAAAACCTTAATTAAGCCTGTAATGATCAAGTTCTCAGGGAAACTGGAGCGGAAGGTGGCTGTGTGCCCTTGGGCAAATTGCTTAACTTCTCTGTGCCTTCGTTTGCTCCACTATAAAAAGGGGATAAAACTAGAAGCTAGTCACAGAGTTCTTCTGAACAGCAAACAAGTTTAAGTTCCCAGCATCTAAGGCTGCAATCAGTTCTCATTAGAGGCTCATGAATACTTTTATTAGTGATCAGTTCTCATTAGAGGCTCATGAATACTTGTATTAGTGTTCCGTGTGGGTGGGAAAGCAAACAGACCAGCCCCAGGGAGAGGAATGGGGACAGCAGGAGGTAGGGCCTAGGTAGCAGGGAGGGACTAGAGGGACACGTGGATCTTCACGGCCTGACACTGAATGTCACCACGTTGTTCATGTAAAATGGTTACATGCACGCTACATGAATTCCACATCAATAAAGACAAATTCTGGCTAGAAAAAAAAAAAAGTAACCTAGGACATGTGTCTTTCCTGCATCAAATCCTCCGGAGGCTTCCCGAAGCAAATCCAAACCCCCACGCCGGCAGCCTGCACACACCTGCTCGAGGAGAGGCCCAGGGAAGGGAGGGGGACATGGACATAACAGAATATGAGATTAAAAGTGTTCTGAGTGGATATCATGGCAGAGGCAGGGAGGGGACACTTCCCTACACAGAAAATACCATTATTCGATATTTTAAATGTAAAGTCCTTTGGCGGGAAGACATCATAATTCTTTCACTTCTCAGAACTAGAGTTGCCAGATTTAGCAAATAAAAATACAGGAGGTCTGTTAAATTTCAGATAGACAATGAATCATTTTTTTAATTGTCCCAAATATCGCATGGGACATACTTCTACTAAAAACTTCTGTGTCCTCTATTTTATCTGGCTCTGGGCCTCACCCCAACAAGGCTTCTGGTAACCCCGCAAACCCTTCCCCGCCTGGCTTCTTCTCACTTCGTCCCCAACTCCCCAAGCCTTCATCCCGGGGAGGGGTGTAGGTTCTAGTGCTGGGGACAATTTAAGCTCTTGCCTGCCCCAGGGCCTTTGCACTGGACCTGCTATGTTCCTGGAGCTCTCCTTCTCCCCATGCCTGGCTCTGTCTCATCCTCACCAATGAGTCTGACTTTAAATGTCTCGCCTTAAAGAGGCCTCTCCTGGCCAATCTGATTCTCTAGCAGTCTCCCTGTTATTTTGTATCTCAGCCCCCTATTCAATTCCTTCTTAACATTCATCCCATTCGTCACTGTTTTGTTTGTTGACTTTTTATTTCTTTTCTTTATGTATTACTCATTTAGCCCGTTGCCCCCCCACCTGGATAGCAGCAAGACTGATTTATCTCGTTTTCCATATCCAGTCTTCCATGTGTTCATTCAAGAAATACACAGTTCCTACTGTACGCCAGAAACAGTTGCAGGTGCCGTCGATGAAGCCCCGCTTCTTGTGAAAACGGACCTGAAGGTCTGTGCCTGGCCCTGGTTCCATCTGCTGTGGCTCGAAGTGGTAGCCTGTGCAGGAGGTAGGAAAGGCAAAGGTGAGTCTCCAGGACGTGGGGCATCTATCCCCTGCTTGGTGGACCTGCTCTAGACCCTGTGGGCGCCTACTCTGTGCCCTGGGGCCACGGTCACAAAGCAACCCAAACTTGGAGGCCAGCAACAGCAGAAATTTATTAATACTCCAGGGTCGTGGAGGCCAGGAGCCTCAGCGAGGGCGTCTGCAGACCATATTCCCTCCGGAGGCTCTAGGGCAGAATCCTCTCGCGTCCACCAGCTTTGGGGAGCTGCTGGCCATCCTTGACAAGCCTTGGGTGGCTGCCGCGTCCTTCCAGTGTGTCCCCACGGTCATGCGGAGCTCTCCCTCTGTGTGTGACTGCATCTTCACATGGTCTTCTGGTAAGGACACTGGCCACCGGGCAGAAAGCCCACCCTAACCCAGGGCAACCACGTGTAAATTCCATCTGCAGAGCCCCCATTCCCACATAAGGTCACATTTTGAGGGGCTTGTTTGATGTGAATTTAGTGCCGGGACGCCCTTCCACCTAGTACACGGGAATTTTCATTAGAGCTTTTAACCTAACTCGCCAATGGATGCTTCTCCCCCAGATCATTAAAACAGGGAAGCTTCCCACCTACAGTCCTCAATGGAGCTGCAGAAGCACCTCGGGACTGACACCGCAAGTGTTGGCTCTTCATTTAGGTGAGGATCAGAGTCTCCGGGGGCTGTCACCTGTTCCCAGGCCCCCTCCCCTGCATCTCCAGCAGCCAGTCCCCTGCCCCCACACACACCGAGGCACACCATGGGGGTCGCACGCCCATCCGCACTCTGGCGCAGTCTGTCTGCCCTGAACTCATGGCAGAGCTGCTGTCCAAGGTGGAGGGAAGGGCCCCAGGACCCTGGCACGCCCTATAAGGCAGCCTTCCCCAGAGTTCCGATCTCTGAAAGTGTCCCCGCCTTGAAGGTACATGACTTATTCCTTTTCATTTGGTCCCATTAAATGGGACCCATGCTTTGTCTACAAGCCCCTGGATTGTGTTTACCATTTATAAGAGGTATTATGCACATTTTTTCATTTAAGATTTATTCATTTGCGAGAGAGAGCACACAAGTGGGGGGGAGGGGCAGAGAGAGAAGCAGGCTCCCTGCACCAGGGCTGGATCCCAGGACCCCAGGATCACAACCTGAGCTGAAGGCAGATGTTTAACGGACTGAGTCCCCCAGGAACCCCTCTACTGCATTCTTAAAATCAAGCTATGTTCTAATCATATTTTCTGAGATTTCCAGAACCTTCCAACATGAATCCACAGTAGGAGAGATACCTAAGCAGGCTGTTTCTGGGAGCCTCCTGCTTGCTGAAAGCTGAACTTTCAGCTGCCTTCTTAGCTTTAAAACAGTAACTTTCTTCCTTCATCCGCACTGAAATCTCTGTAGAATAACATGGGTTCTGTCTGAGACGCTCTTGTTGCGAGGCAATTCACCTTTCTTGTGGAAGGTCAAAGTTCTGTGTGCACACGGTGCGGGGCCAGGCTGCCGGCCACAGTGAGAAGAGGAGTGGGCGATCTGTCCAACTCAGAGCTGCCTGGACGGGCTTCAAATCCGAAATTCCAAGGGCATCCTAGAGATGCAACAAGCTGGAGACGCCAACGTGTAGTAGCACACGACTCATACATAATTCGCATAAAAGGCAGACTGAACTTGGCCTCAGACTTTTATAAACACCGCTTATTATTTCCTTGAAATAGTTTTTCCCCACCTACCCTCTCTTGTGGACCCAGCATCCTTGCTCCTTCCCAGGACCCACAGAAGAGAAGCAAAGGGACCAGAAGGGGAAAAGAGAGAATGCTACTGACTTCAGAAAAAATGTCCAACACTTGCATGCACACACACACGCATGCATGCATATGTGTATGCACACACGCAAGCACCTGTACACGCATCCGCGTGCATGCACTCGCACATGCACATGCGCACACACATACACACATGCACGCACGCATGCACACGCACACATATGCACGTGTGTACATGCACGTGCACACATGCACACACGCAAGCACCTGTACACGCATCTGCACGCGTGCACTCACACATGCACATGCACGTGCACATGCACGCACACACGTGCACACACGTGCACACACGCATATGTGTACGCACACATGCAGACACCTGTACATGCATGCGCACATGCACACACACTCACATAAACACCCGCACACGCACGCACATGCACTCTCATGTAGATGCATGCACACACACAAACACCTGTACGCATATCCGCATGCATGCACTCACACGCGCACACGCGCACACACATGCACGCGCACACACACACCTGCACATGCACGCAGACGCATGCACACACGCAAACACCTGTACACGCATCTGCGTGCATGCACTCATACATGCACACGCATTCACGTGCACACACATGCACACGCACGCACACACCTGTACACACATCCGCGTGCATGCACTCACACATGCACACGCGCACACACATTCACATGCACATGCACACAAACACCTGTACATGCATCCGCGTGCGTGCACGCACACATGCACACACATGCACGCACACACACATTCATGTGCACACACATACACAAGCACGCAGACACCTGTACATGCATCCGCGTGCGTGCACTCACACATGCACACACATGCACACATGCACACACGCAAACACCTGTACATGCATCTGCGTGCATGCACTCACACATGCACGTGCACGCGCACACAACCACCTGTACATGCGTCCGCGTGCGTGCACTCACACATGCACACACATGCACACACACAAAAACACCTGTACACGCGTCCGCATGCATGCACTCACACATGCACACGTGCGCGCACGTGCACGTGCGCACACATGCTCGCGCACACACCACACATGCATGTGCATGTGCACAAACACACGTGCAGACACATGCACACATGCAAGCACCTGTACACACATCTGCGTGCGTGCACTCACGCATGCACACACGCAAACACCTGTACATGCATCCGCGTGCATGCACTCACACATGCACACGTGCACACACGTGCACACGCACACGTGCACACACACACCACACATGCACATGCACACAAACACCTGCACACACGTGCAGACACATGCACACACGCAAGCACCTGTACACGCATCCGCGTGCATGCACTCACACATGCACACACGCGCACACATGCACATGTGCACACATGCAAACACCTGTGCGTGCACACATGCAAACACATGTGTGCATGCACACACACTCACATAGGTGCCTGCGCACACATGTGCACACACCCTAGACCCTCCGAGAACTTCCAGCTTCAGAATGGGTTGTTCACCCACGTAGCAACACCTGCTGGATGGTGCCCCAGGAGTTCTGATGGTCTATCTTTTAAGGAATGCTTTTCTCCTAGATCCTGCTACCTGGGAATCTCTTGTGCCGTTGGACTTCATTACTGGTAGTAAACACATCTGCTGCAGAGACTTTTTAAAAATAATAGCTTCCTTTTCTCCAGTCAATTCTTTTTTATCGGCACTATTTTTTTTATTATTGGTCTATAGTTGACCTACGTAGGCACTTTTTAATGACCCAGATTTTATAGGTCTTTGCCAGAAAGAGATCTTGCTGAGTCCTTCTGAAACGTAGGTTCAGTTTTCTGTCGCGGGGGCTGGAGCTGAGCTCCTGAGGACAAGTGCCACACAGCCATGGAGGCTCCCGTGCGGGGAGAGTTCACCCCGCTTGCTCACCAGGGCCCCGCGGCATCCCCACCCGTGTCCTGGATTCCGCGAGAGCCCCATGGAGAGTCTGCATTTATCCGCGGTCTTGATGCCAGTGCCTTTGAGAGGAGGGGAGAGCCTGGGAGTGACCATAAACACACCCAAGGGACAGAAACCTTTCAGCTGCTCCATGCCCATCACTCTGCAAAATCACCAGCGTCTCCCCTAGATCACAAAACCTCCCCAGTGCATCTTGGGAGCACCTGGCCTGCGTCTCGCTTTGAGGCTGCGCACGTAACTGGGCCGCTCTGAACGCTAGACTCTTATCAGGTTTTAGGATAATCGAACCTTCCGCTCCTTCAGACGCGGGGTTTCAGAGAAATGGCTCAGGGCACCCCGCCAACAAGGCGAGCGACCCGCAGGTTTTCCCTGCCACCCGTTCCCCTGTCTTTGAGAAACTTCTTCTGTCCACCAACAGGAAAACCAACACCCGTGCAAACAGGTTAACTGCTCACTTTCATAAACTCACTCATGTGTCACATACTTTGGGAGCCTTCCCACCTGCAGGCCCTGTCCTGATCTTCAAGGGACAGGGTGGGAGGGGGCCGCCTGCCAGGCAAAGAAGCTCTCCGACCCACTGAGCCGAATTCCCCACTTCCTCATTTCTGGTTGAGCAGCAAGGACAGCAACAGAGCAAAAACGGGCTTGCCTGGCGCCGTTCCCAATTTGCTACACTTATTTTCCCTAATCATCCAGTTAAAAAAAAAAAAAAGAATCAACCTTCTAAAATTATTCAGCATTCAAACTCCAGACTCCCTCTCCATAAAAATGCTTCTTTTCCAAGGCGTGGTCCATCGGTTCTCATTATTCCCAGATCCCGTGTTCGGGAAATCGTCTGCTTAATAAATCTGATCTGTAACCCCTAGAGCCGACCACTTCTGCAGGCACTCCCAGACACGGAGCGGGGCAGCAAACGGGAGACTCCGGCTTCCTGCCTCCCCTCCTCCCCTCCGCACAGACGTCTGTGGACTGACATTTTCTCTCGTTTGTATGTTTGTGTGGATGAATCTGCCGCGTGAGTCGGCATTCCCGGGCCGGAGCGCTGTGCTTCCCTAACCGCCCGGAGGCCACCATGGGCTCAGGCTGTTGAGTTCAGCACCCACATACGTGCCCACCGTCCGCATCAAGTCCCGTACCTTTAAGCAGAGGCTCTGGGAAAACAGATTACATACTGATCAGCAGAGGAAAACGTGATCAGGGGCTCCAGGGACTCTAAGCCCGCATGTTCCGGGGGGGAGATGCTTCAGTGTTTGCTAATTCAGGGTTCAAGGTGGCTTCCTCGGCTCAGGAGCGGGGTAAGGAGAGGGCTGCGTCATTAACAGTCCTCGGGATGCACAGTTCATTAACCTTCTTACCACGCAGGAAAGGAGCACAGAGGTCAGTGTCAGAGTCAAGGGCAGAAATAAGCAATTCCTAGTGATCAATTAAGAATTTATTTTCTCGGGGCACCTGTGGGGCTCGGTCGTTAGGCATCTGCTTTCGGCTCAGGTCATGGTCTCAGGGTCCTGGGATCCAGCCCCATATCGGGCTCCCTGCTCAACCGGGAGTCTGCTTCTCCCTCTCCCACTCCCCCTCCTTGTGTTCCTGCTCTTACCGTGTGTCTCTGTCAAATAAATAAGATCTTTAAAAAAAAAAAAAAAGGAACTGATTTTCTTTTTTATACTGGTTAGCCCACTTCCACAAGCGCCAAATGCTGATGAAGCCCACAAGCCGAGACAGAGAGAGGAGGAAGGTATTGTTTCCATGGAGGGATAAGGCTGGGGAGACCCAGGGCGTCAGTTTGGGTGCCCCCGCATGCCCCTTGCTTGGGCCAGGAAGGTAATGCTCCTTGGACTTGCACACACAGAGTTGAAAACCAAGGAGACAAGATCTGCAGATACAATTACTGCACCAGCTCGCAGGAAACCCCTGGCAAGCCAGACTATTCCGTCTTGTTAAGTTTCGGTTCTCATTTTCCATTTTCTAAAGCCACACGTCTTGAACCTCACTGTGCAGGTGAGTTCCCCCAGGGTCCTGGTTAGCAGGAAGGTTCTGATTCAGGACATCTGGGGAAAGCCAAGGTCCTGCACTCCCCACAAGCTCCCCACTGAGGTCAGTGCTGATGCCCCAAACCCTCTTTGAGCTGAAATGTACACATACTGCATTTCCTCTCGTTTCCACCCAGAAGATCCCAACTACGACATCCAGGGACATCAGCTGGTTCTTTCCCACCCTCTTGTCCTGTGCCTTTCCTCAGGCCCTCCTCTCTGCTTGAGAGGCTCATGACCCCTCCTCCAGGAAGCCTTCCCTGCCTGCCTGCTTCCTGCCCTGCCCTGAAATCTCAGGAGCACAGGTAGAGGGGCAGGTCCCCCACAGGGGTTCTCAGCCTTGGCTGCAGACTAGACTCACCTGGGAGATTTGAAACCACCTAATGCCCAAGCCACATGCCAGACTGATCAGACCGGGATATCTATGGGTGGGACCCAACATCCCTTACTCAAGCACCAGGTCTCAGGTGTGTGCCTTGTCCAATGCTTATAGTTCCAGTAGCATCTCACCGGCTTTCTGAACCTGTTGGCCAAGTTCAGTGCTGAAGTTCATTCAGCACACCGAGTGTCACTGAGCCCTCAAACAGGAGGCGGGTCCGACACGCGGTGCTACATGGTTTCTGCACCTTGAGCCTTCCAGCGCGGCCAGAGAAACACAATGTGGTCCTTGGCCACCACCGGGGCAGATAACGTACTCCCCTTCTGAAGCCCAAGTTTGGTGCTCAGGACCGAGAGGTAAGGGAGCGTCCTCCAGGGGGAGTGACGGTGCAGGGGGGGGCCCGCAGCATTGCCTCCACCCCACTCTCCACCGCCCCGACCACTGGCAGCCTGGGTGCCCCGCCTGACTGCCCAGACCGCTGCCAACTGGACAGCCACTGGGGTGGGCGGGAGTCCCATCTCCTCCAGGACCCCCGTCTCCGATGCTCTGAGTACAGAACTCCGGCTGTGAGGGCTCCACACTGGGAAAGTTTAGAAGCGTGAGCTGGTACCTGAATAGGGCCATCGCCATTTAAAACCCCCCCGGAGAGGCGCCTGGGTGGCCCAGTCGGTTGAGCGTCCGACTCGTGATTTCAGCTCAGGTCACCGTGTCAGCGTCCTAGGATGGAGCCCTACATTGGGCTCCTGCCGAGCAGGGTGCCTGCCTCTCTCTCTCCTGCCCCTCCCCCGCTCGCTCACTCACTCTCTCCAAAATAAATAAATCAACCTTTAGAAAACAAAATAAATAAACACCAGCATGGAAACAGTAGGGAAACAAACGTGCTTGGATAGAATTCAACCTTGGCTGAAGAGCACGGTGGCCCCCACGGCACGGCGGGAGCACGATCTCAAGGCGGCACAGTCAACACCTGGCCGTGCGCCGCCTCGCCCAGCCCTCCCCGGTCACCTGAAGAGTCACAGATCGCTCTCGTGCCTGGACCCATCCCGTCCCGCCACCCAGACCCTTACATGACCCAGCCGTCGTGCCACCAAATTACTCCGTCCCGGGGAAAATCCAACACTAGCCTGGAAATAAGGTTCCTTCTCGGACGCACCTTGAATAACTCAGAGTTAACTTCCCCCAAGACTGCGTCTTGCGCACGTATGTCCGGAGGAAGTTAGCGTCCGGGTAACAGACCTGGACACGCCCCACGTGCGAGGAGGTCACGTGTCGGCCTTGCCAGAAGGTCAGGAGGTAAAGGGACGTCTCAGCTGACAGAAGAGCTGGTCACGTGTCTGACACCTCTGTGGCGTTGGACCTCCTCGCTGAAAAGATGCAGAAACTTCTGTCAGAAACGTGTGACAAGCAGATAGGACTCGACGGTTACCTGCAGGCGAGGGCGACTTGGTAAGACGTTTCCCATCAGGGCGTCCCCGCGGCTTTCGTCACTCAGCTCGTGGCTGCGTTTCCAATATGCCGAGAGCCAGTGCGCCCGCATTCTGATCTTTAGCGGTTTTCCGAAAGAGGCTTTCTGCTTCGGAATCGGTTCGGTTTTATAGAGAAAAGAGAGTCCTGCGAGCCCCGAGTGCGCCTCCCCGTTGCAAATGTCCTCCGTAACCGCAGTGTCTTTGTCACTACGGAGAGGCTGGTAGCGGCCTGTCGCTACTGACCAGATTCCGGGCTTGACCTGCTGTCTCATCTGTGTCATCTTTGTGTCCCCGGAGCCCACCCAGGGACCACACTGCACTCAGTGGTCAGGCCCCCCGGCTTCCTCTGGCCTCCAGTCCGCCCCTGTGTTTCTTGACCCCAACAGTCTCAGGAAGGACTGCCTGGACGTCGTGTCAGATGTCCCCCGATCTGGGTTTGACAGGAGGTTCGCTGTGATTACACCGGGGTTATGGGTTTTGGGGAACAGTCTCATTGAGGTAGGGCCCCCTCTCACCACGTCATAGCAGGGACGCCTGATGTCCCTCCAACCCATTCCCCTTGATCACCAGGTCAAGGTCAATCCACCAGTTTTCTCAGCTGTAAAGTTTGTTTTTCCTTCTCCAGACTCTTTTTTTTAAAGACTTTATTTACTTATTTAGTTAGTTACTTACTTACTTAGAGAGTGCAAGCATGGGGAGGACAGAGGGAGTGGGAGAGAGAGAATCTCAAGCAGGCTCCCCGCTGAGCACAGAGCCTGATGGGGGGACTCAATCCTGGGACCCGGGGATCATGACCTGAGCTGAAGTACAGAGTCAGAGGCTCAACCCGCTGAGCCCCCCAGGCGTGACCCGCACCAGACTCCTTACTTTGGAATGACTCAGTCCTGCCTGCCCTGGAGGGGGAAGAGGGTGGGAACTACACCATCACCCGGGAGGGGCACGTCCATGAGCATCCCTTCCCTCGCTAGTTGGTTGGGTGAGGGGAGGACACAGAGGAACTCTTCTGCCCATAATTAGATAGTTACCCCTGGCGGGACCACAGACCAGTTGCATTTCTTACTATTCAACCCAATCAAACAGGTGAAAAACACATTTTAAAAGGGGTCAGAAGGGGCACCCGGGTGGCCCAGTGGGTTAAGCAGTCAACTCTTGATTTCGGCTCAGATCATGGTCTCAGGGTCATGGGATCGAACCCCACATCTGGCTCTGGGATCAGTGGGGAGTCTGCTGGAAGATTCCTTCTCCCTCCCACTGCCTCCTCCCCAAACTCTCACTCTTTCTTTAAAATAACTGAATCTCAGACAAACAAATGAGAAGGGTCAAAAGATGGGACATGATTCAGCCATGAAAAGCAAGGAGATTCGGACACCCACTGAGGCATGGATGCACTCAGAGGACATGACACTCAGGGAAATAAGCCCGTCATGAAAGGACAAATTGTGCACAATCCCACTTACATGAGGTCACTAGGATCCTCTAATTCATAGGGACAGCAGATAGGTGGTGGGCGCCAGGCCAGGGGCAGGGCGGCGGGGGGACGGCCAGGGTGTCACGGGGCAGAGTTTCAGTGGGGGAAGAGGACGAGAGTTCTGAGACCGAGGGTAGGGATGTCTGCCCGACACTGTGACTGTGCTTCATGCCACTGGACTACACGCTGAAAATGCTTAGAATAAAAGTTTTTTTTGAAGATTTACTGATTTCTTTTAGAGAGAGAGCATGAGTGTCAGGGGCAGAGGGAGAGGGAGAGAGAATCCCAAGCAGACTCCACAGTGAGCACAGATCCTCTCTAAGGCCCTGGTTTTCCACAAGAGTTGTGAACACAGATGAAGACGCTGATCAAACCCCTTCGGGAAATAACTCCATCCTCTCTCCTGTATTTCTCGCTTCCCTGGGAGCACCGTGCCTCTGTCGGCTCACAAGGGAATCGAGTTACCAGGCACGACCTCAGAATGTTTAGTGGGCCTCAAACCTGCCTAATTCGAACATTCTCTAGGCCGGAGATTCTCAGTGGGAGATGTACGTCAGAGCAACCCATAAAACTTTATAAGAATAAGAAGGGAGATGCCTGCCCCAGACTTATCGAACCTCTCTATTTGATGTGGTTGGGTTAAAAAACAAACAACAAACAAACAAAAAAGATTATGTCTCGGAATAATTATAAGTTCTATGTTGAGATTTTTGTCCTTTATAAAAATCACGTCCATCCACTGTCATAAAGGAGAGGCAATAATACTGAGTGCCCCAAGGCAGGTTTGATCGTTAGCCTCACGGACATTCTGTCTATACGAATTTTTGGAATGGTTTTATTACCTGGTTTTGTGTGCCCCGGAGACAAGCAGATTCCCTGGGAAGTTCCCTTATTCTGATTGTGAGCTCTCATCAACCGTTCAGACCTGAGAAATCCCAGTAACAAAGTCCGCAGAGCCGCTAAGTCGTGGCGGGGCCAGCCAGCCATTCCCCCCGCGGGGCCGGCTCTGAGCCCCGGGCTGGCATGGCCTGCTGCAGCCTCCGCCGCCAGGAAGACGCCTACGGCTCTGGGTATCCTTGACACCTCACAGAAGAAACCGTCGGGAACAGACGTCTGAGCTCGGACAGCTTTCAGAGCTGAGGTCCAGCGAGACACAACTTCTCACTTCGGACGACAGGAGTTGCAGGAATGTCGCTGTGCGTGTGCCTCCGGGGTATGCTGGACGTCCGGCTTTCTGGATCCTACGTTCTGGTCATACAAGGAAGCCCCATCTCTTGCAAAGCCATCTAGTAAACTGTGGAGCCATTTAGTAAAACTACTTTCAGAAGCTGAAGTTAAACATTAAAAAATGTATATGATTTTCACCGAGCCCGGAGAATCCAGAAACTCTTACTTTTCATGGCAAAATACTGAACCACATGGGCTCGGGCTCAGTAGCTCCTGTTTTACTTTTCCCCGAGGTACAACTGGACGCGTTGAGTGCGTGTCCGGGGCCGCCCTAGAGGGCCGCCTGGGAGACCCCGTTCAGGGAACCGGGCAGGACCAGCCACTCCAAGGAAGAAAAGTTGCTTCTAGTTACAAATCCTTGGCCACCAAGCCCTCCCAGGGAAACAGCCCTGCGACCAGGCCTTACAGGGACAAGGAAGGGCGGCCCGGGGAATCGGGAAATTTGGAAGACCTTGAGGAGCAAGCAGTTTCCCCAAATTCGTAGGTGCTCTGAGGCAGGGCGCATCTGGGGCTTGGTTTTGATGCCTCCGGAAACAGACGTGTCTGAAGGCCAGAGACTCCCAGAGACCTCGGGCAAGGCAGACTCGGGAGGGCCTGCAGGTGAGCGGACCCTCCAGCCACACCTGCGCAGACGGCCACACCCAATCTCCGGAGACCATCCTTGCTGGGCCCAGGGGTATCTTTCCTGGGGATTATTCACACCCCGGGGAGCAGGGAGGAAAAGGGGAAGCGCACAGAGACCCCTGCGAGACCTGAGACACTGGGGGCGGGGGTGGGGAGCTCCGCTCTCCTTCGTGGCTGATCTGCTCTGAGCTCTGTCAAATGTAGAACGGAGGGGCGCCTGGGGGGCTCCGTGGGTGAAGCTGCTGCCTTCGGCTCAGGTCATGATCTCAGGGTCCTGGGATCGAGCCCCACATCGGGCTCTCTGCTCAGCCGGGAACCTGCTTCCCCCTCTCTCTCTGCCTGCCTCTCTGCCTGCTTGTGATCTCTCTCTGTCAAATAAATAAATAAAATCTTTTTTTTTAAAGATTTCATTTATTTATTTGTTAGAGAGAGAGAGCGAGCAAGCACAGGCAGACAGAGAGGCAGGCAGAGGCAGAGGGAGAAGCAGGCTCACTGCTGAGCAAGGAGCCTGATGTGGGACTCGATCCCAGGACGCTGGGATCATGACCTGAGCCGAAGGCAGCTGCTTAACCAACTGAGCCACCCAGGCGTCCCAAATAAATAAAGTCTTAAAAAAAAAAAAAAAACCATGTAGAACCGATTACACAGGCAAACTCCCTGCTCCTACCGGCCCTTAATGACAGCCCACCATTTGCAGAGGGCCCCCATGTCTTGGAGTCCTGGCCACACAGGCTCTACTGACTCCCTAGACAACAGAACCTTCCAGAGTTTCCCTGGGTTGCCCCAACACCCAGACCGTGATTCTCCATGGATCCACACAGCCTTCCAGAACTAGACCCGAATCCAGAACAAGCTCTGACTTCCCTGCCTTTATCTCACAGAGAACCACGGAGCATTACGCAACCTCAGAATTTTCCTCTCTGAAGTGTGTCCCTTCCCATTCTTTCATGAGCACTGAGGTGACCGAGTTCTTGGGGTACAGAGGATGGGGACCCTTCTACTCCCTATGAATGTGAGGAAAGCCACGCACCTTCCAGAACGGGCTCACCAGCCTGCAGTGGGAGAGGAGGCCAGGCCCTGAGATCCGCAGTGACTCAACCACCAAGGAACGGGGGAATTTGCTTTGGTGGGACAGCTGAGGAGAGTGGGCCACGGCGAGGAGAACGGCCACCGTCCCCTAAAGACTGAAGAAGAGAAAGAGGGAGTGGGGGAGGATGGACCGCAAGGACGGGAAAGGGGTAATGTGTCTTCTGAACTAGGAAACATTCTCCCTGCAAATTCCCAGGGATGCAGAACCGTGCCAGTCACCGCCCAGGACCAAGGCCACCCACTCCACGTGGCCGGTGAGGCTTGGAAACGTGGCTGGTCTGAACAGAGGGGCTCTGCAGAAGACACACTGCCCTTCACAGGCTTGGAACAAGAAACAAGGGTTTAAAATAACACATTGATAGGGGTGCCTGGGTGGCTCAGTGGGTTAAGCCTCTGCCTTCGGCTCAGGTCATGATCTCAGGGTCCTGGGATCTGGGTGGCTCAGTGGGTTAAGCCTCTGCCTTCGGCTCAGATCATGATCCCAGGGTCCTGGGATCGAGCCCCGCATCACGCTCTCTGCTCAGCAGGGAACTTGCTTCCCCCTCTCTCTCTGCCTGCCTCTCTGCCTGCTTGTGATCTCTGTCTGTCATATAAATAAATAAAAATCTAAAAATAAATAAAATAAAATAAAGTAATGCATTGGTAGTGCACTTCAACCACAGGCTCGAGGGGTAATACTTTCGATAGAGTGGGTAAACTCGATCGTTAAATCGTCTCTCACCTGGGTCTTTATTCGCTGTGTGGCAAAGGGACACTCTCGTTCTATCTCGGACGGGCAGCGCTGCTCCAGAGACACAAATGAGGCTTGTGTTCATCTCAGTGTCTCACTGATGTCTGCAAGAGGGGACACCAGGTCCTGCGTGAGACTCTGGCCCCTCACACCGGCCACCCAGCCAGCGCCACCCAGCAGCATATATGCCAAGAGCCTCTCCTGCCCTGCACTTTCTGGGACACAGGGAGGAGGTTTAAAACCTCAGGGGATGGGTCTTATAGTGGCCAAATAATGGGTCCCCTAACATGTCCATGTCTTAACCCTCAAGATGCAACTATGTCGGCTTACCTGGCAAGAGGGGATCAAGGGTTCTAGTCAGCTGAGCTTATAGTAAGATGACCCTGAATTACCCGGTGGGCCCGGTGTCACCCCCGGGGCTCCAAGATGTGGAAAAGTCTGGGTGCAAGAAGGAGCAGCCCCCAGCTGGCCGTCCCCAGCCTGGGCCACCAGCTCCAGGAAGCACTGGATTTGGGAGGGGGGCGGGGATGGCCCAGGAGGAGCGGGGCTCTGGGCGACGTAAGCCAACTGTCCTGAAGCCCCTTGCCCGCCCCCACCCCCTGCTCACCCGATGTGCCTGGGAGGGTCATGAGGCCCCTTCCATGGACTCTTCCCCGCCCTGGGTAAGGGACCCAGCTGCTCCCCTCGCCTCAGCGATAACTAACTCAGAAATTATTCCAGGAAAGCCTGTCCAGGATGGTTTGCCGTCTGCTCCAATGACACGCGATGACTCGTCCCCAGTTTGGGGGGAGACTGGGCGCACCCACGCTCCGCCCCTTCTCCTCCCTGGGGCCCCACCCCCGGGCCCTCCGTCCCAGCACCCCCAACACTAGCTCACACAGGACACGGCTAACCGATGCCAAGCACTGACCAAACAGCTGTTGGAGAACATTCTGGGGGCTCCGGAAGCCCACGGGGCTTTGGGGCTTGAACGAAAAGCTCTCCCGAGCACCTCCCACGATGCACCTGCACAAAGCTTCCGGGAGCACAGACTCCGGGGCGGGAGCCAGGGGCAGTAAACAACTATCGTGGGACCAGTACACCACTATCGGTCTCATCTGTCCAGTACCGGGTCCTGAGTGTCCACCGTCCCAGAAGCCGAGGGCAAGCATGCCTCCCTCACCAGCGGGGTGAGGAGGAAATAGCTAAGACTGGTGGCCTCTGGTCCCTACGGCCATCTGACGCTGGGGTGCTCTGCGATGTCTGCAGCCTGGCTCCTGGCCGGCGGGGAGATCGGCTTCTGGTTCTGTGTCTCTTCCTCCAAGGACACCAGGCCCTGGGTTCAGGGCCCACCAGGATGCTCTCACCTTGAAATCCTTAATGAACTGCAACTGCAAAGGCCCTGTTTCCAAACAAGGTCATGGCCACAGGCTCTGGGTAGATGTGACTTTGGGGGGGACCCTATGTAACCCAGCACAGACCCCTGTGGCACATCAGCTGCCCTGGCCGTGCCTCCTCCCACGGAAGGCCTGAGTTCCAGCCTCAGTTTCCCACTGCCCACGCACAGGGCTGTGGGGGGTCCTTCACAGAGAGGGGACCCCGGTCCTGAGTCAGCTCTGCCTGAGCCACTCGGAGCCTGCCACAGGGCTAGAAACGTCCCCAGAAAAGCTTCCGGGGCCCCACATACCCTAACACAACCCCTCACCGCGGCTGGACAGGGACACAGGGCGCTCCCGCCATGCTCTGTCCGCTCCTGGGTGGCCGGCAGGGCTGGTGTGTCCTTCCCTGCCCTCCCTGTCCTCCAGACTCCAGGCTCTGCCCTGTGGATAGGAGCCCCTGAGGAGGACTTGAGTCCTAAAGCCCTTGTGTTTACCGCGGGACGGAATAAATGCTTGTTTCTGGCCGGGATTAATCCTGAGCTCATGATACTTAATAAAACCCAGGCTGCACCCCTCGGGGTCTCACCTGGAGCGGCGCCAGCCTTCCCACAGCCTTTCTGGGGAGCAGTGGCAGGGTAGGTGACCCGGGCAACCCCTCACGTGGGCCCACGGGCAGGAGCCACTGGTGCGGACACAACCACCATCCTTTGGCTTCCGGATCCTTCTCCACATGCTCACCGTCCAGACAGTGAGCGCGGCACGAACCGTGTCTGAGCCTGGCTCCTCATTTCCGGAACATTCTTCCCGGTCCGCCCACCCTGTTGTCTTCCTTTCCGGCGCGGCGTATCAGACGGTTCCGGAACATTCTTCCCAGCCGGCCCATGCTGTTGTCTTCGTTTCCGGTGCCGCGTAACAAACGAGCACAAATTCAGCCGCTTGGGACAGACCCGCTTACGGCCTCACTGCTTCCGTGCGCCCCGTGCAGGTGCGGGCCAGGCCGGCGTCTGAGGCCCCGGGGACCCTCCCGGGCTCCCGCGGTCGTCCACAGAACTCATTTCCTTGCGTTTGTAAGACTGAAGCCGCTGGCTGGGGCTCGCTGGGACCAGGGCCAGGACCACGCTGGGCTCCGAGAGGCAGCCCGCGGTCCCTCCCCCCGGGTCCCCTGCAGCCCCTCGCAGAATACTGTCGGCTTCCCGCCAGGCCAGCAGCGGGGTCGCTAGGATGGCTGCCCCTGCCTTTCTGACCCCCTGTTAGGAACTACGAGTATCCCCCAAAACTCATACGTTGCAACGCCAACCCCCCAGGCCACGGCGTTAGGGGCAGGGCCATGGGGAGTGGTCAGAGCCTGCGGGTGCAGCCTCGGGGATGGGATCTGACAGCCCCGAGAGGAGACACGAGGGCTGCTTCCTCTCTCTGCTCCCCGCCACGGGAGGCCGGGACACCAGCCGTCTGCAAGCCGGCAAGCGGGCCCCACCAGACCTGTCAGCACCCCGATCCCAGCCTTCCAGCTCCCAGAACTCTGAGAAATAAATGTGGGCCATGAGAGTCACCCCGTGGACGGTGTTTGGTGCTGCCCGTGCTATGACGCTCCCCGTGCAGCTCTGTTTGATTGAAATTCACATAACGTAAAGTGAACGTGTTAAAGTGAGCGATTCGGGGACAGTGCACCCCCAAGGCTGGGCGCCCACCCCCTCTGTCCGGCTCGTCCTCACCCCAAACCCATTGAACTCGACCTCTTTCCAACATCTCACTGATTAATTAGGTCAGGCCCGCTCTGGACTCCCTCCCTTATGAAACACAAAGTCGGCTGATTCGCACCTGGAACACGAGAGGGACGCCCACTGAATTCACAGGTCCCCCACCACACCCTGGGCCAGGAACGTTTACAGCTGTGCATCGCAGCAGTGCCTCAGAGCACGGCACCGGCCACATCTGTCCCCCAGAGGCACAGCTCTGAGGGGGTGTCCGCACGGACCCCTCCCACTGCAGCTCAGTCAGCCGTGAGCAATGAGCCGAGGTGTGCATGCTCTGCCAGCTCCCATCACACACACTCACAGCCTGCATAGCCTCGGTTTACCCATCTGTAAAATGGGGTTACTGACACAGCTCCCGGATGAAGGGACAGACTAACCCTGATGAGTGTCTGCCCGGTGCGGCCCATGCTGACAGCTCTCCCACGTGCCTCTGGGCGCAGGAAACACCGCAGGCATTACGATCATTGGCCTCTGCTTCCTTTCCTTCTTTCCCCTTCTTTCTGAGCACATCACGAGGCCGTGGGCTCCCGGGGCACAAAGTCTAACGGGTTTGTTTCTTCTTGCTCTTCCGGGCCTGCCTGCCATCTGCACCCCAGCAGTGCTGCCTTGCACCTGTGTGTGCCCCGTACAGCCCCGTATGCCCCTGTATAAGGGGGCTCCCCACCCCGCTCCAGACAGTGAGACGGGGGCCAGACAGCTTCCAGATGCTGCTCCCAAACAGACGGGTGTAGCTGGCCAAGGACTTGAGGGCTGTGGGGTCGCTCTCCTGTCCCCTCGAGGAACGGGGCCTCCCCATCAGTGGTTGGCCGATAGGTACCTCTCCAGACAGGCTCTCCCTCAGATGCCCTGTCCTCCCTCTTGGAAGCCGGAAGAGAGGCAGCAGGGTCGGACCTGATCCCCAGGGCTCGGGGCTGTGGCGGGGGGTTGGGAGCAGAGAGGCAGCGAGAACGAGATCCCAGGGCCGCTGGCCTCTTCGGCAAGATACTTGAGGCGGAAATCCTCCTGCAACAGTGTGGCATGAACTGACTTTTCCTACGGCTCTTCCAGCAGAGAGCCCAGGCAACGTGGCTCGGATTAAGCCGTATAAAAAAATCTCTCAGCCTCAAAGCCAGGAGCTTGGCTCTGAGGGGGAGCAGAGCCCCCGGCTTCTTATCCTGGCAGTCTGGGCAATGCCCGTGCTGGGCATCAAGTTAGAGGAATCCCGTCATTGCTGAAGGTGGGGCCGAACATCCCAGGGGGCAGGGCTCAAGGGCCAGGCTGTGGCCCAGGGCTCAGCGGCCTACAGGTGCGGGGGCTCCTGGAGGGTCTTCTTAGCTCTGATGGCCTGCTGTCATCGGAGTCCCCCTCGAGCCAGGCCTTCAGGCTCTGCCCACTGCCCGTCTGGAGATACAGCCTTCCACCCATGTCCGGAGGGCCGGCCTGCTTCTGAACCCCGGCAGACTGGCTCTAGCAATCCACACAGGCCGTGCCCAGCATGCCCACCCTCGACCCCACATGGGGTTTTGAGCAAACCTCTTCTACCCAGCCCAGCTTGTGCAGCGCACACGGTGCCTCCGGATTATTCCACAAGAACCCCCGCGCTTGCCAGCTCTGCCCCGAGAGCAGCCGGGGACTCAGAGGGGTGCAGAGGAGGGCAACGTGGGCAAGGCCAGTCCCTGCCAGCCCGGCCTCCCCAAGCAAGGGGCCGTGGAGGGGCTGCTGCCAGCGGGCCCCGGGCCATGAATCCGTGCTCAGCCCAGGCCCACAGCTGCAGAGCCCCTCCCCGCCCCTCACAGGAGGAAATCTCACCGTGGTGCCCCTATACTTCCCTCCGGCTCCACCCGTGGTGGGAACTCCTCAATGAATCCTTCATGTCCTAGGAGAATTAATAAGCATCCCCATACGCCAGAGTTTTCTGTGGAAGTCCTTTTTTAAAAAAATTGAGATGAAATTCACATTTAAGGAAATCAGCACATTAAAGCCAGCAATTCAGTGGCACATGGTATCTTCACAGTGTTGTCTGACCCGCACCCCATCTAGTTCCAAAACGTGTTCGCGTCCCCGCAAGGGGAAACCTGGGCCGACCCTCCCTGGGCGCCTGGCAACCACCACTCTGTGTCCGGCTTCTCTCCCTTACGTACTGTTTCCAAGATGCGTTCACGCCATGGACCGTATCAGAGCTTCGACCCTTTCCGTGGCTGAAGAAGAGCCCAGGGCCTGGGGAGACCACGTTCTGTGTATCTGTTCTTCTGTGGATGGACACTGGGTTGTTTCCACCTTTGGCTCTGGTGTGTCACGTGGCCGTGGACACCGTGGGTGACCTCCCGTGTGAGGTATGTAAACCTCATACAGGAAGGGCCTGCTTTACATGGTTTCTCTTTAGCAACCCTCCATCACCTGACCACTGCCCACTGGCCTCGCACCTGCAGGGTCGCCCCTGCCCGGGCACGGCTGGGCTCTGGCAGGCTGCAGGCAGACACAGGGGAAATAGAGAAAGGGTGACTTTGGAACCAGAGCACCCCGGGGAGGAGCATGAGTGACTGCGGGCCACAGGAGGCTTCCTACTGGCCTTGCAGGGCTGCTCCGGGCCGCTCGAGGAACTGAGAGGGATAGGATGGAGTCTGAGTTGTTGGGTCCTCAGGCTCTGTCCCTCCGCCCCAGCCTCTCCCAGGCCTCCAACCTACCCTCTGGCCTGGGTTTTTGCCCCCAAGGACAGAGTCTTCAGGAGTCATCCCATGACAATTTAAGAGAAAACTTCTAGAAAGGGAGAGTCCTGCAGAAATGAACCATAGGGTTCATGCATCAGTAAATTCCCAGCCACTTACTGCACGGCTTACGTGGGCACAGAGGGCATCCTGAGTTTGGACGGCTGCCCATAGAACAGCATCAAGGGTCTGCACGCTTTTCCAGGCCCGTCCTGGCAGTGGTGCGGCGGGGGGGGGGGGGGGGGGGGGGGGG
>ML109085.1:68383-94777 GCA_003697995.1 Taxidea taxus jeffersonii
CATGCCGGGACATGGGGACTAGCCACAAGGACCAGGAGGACCAGGCCTTTCCCCAAAGCACCCCTGCTCTTGGGGTGAAAGGGGCTCACAGGTGCTGCCCAGAATAGTACCCCTCTTTCCAGCCTCCCCTCCCACATCTGGGCCTGCCCTGCAGCCAGTCTTAAAAGCCTGGGAAGGGAGCAGGCAGACCTCCAGCCCTGGAGACAGGGACCCCCTCACAGGAGGACAGGAGTCAGCAGGTGATTGCAGCCGGGCTCCCGGCATCCTCCAGGGGAGGGAGGAAGCCAGGCCCCCACATGATGATGGGCTTGCAGCCGGCGAGCTCTCCAGCAATGCAGGTATAAGGATAAGGAAGAGGACAGGGCACGCCGCTGGCACCTTCTGGATCCCCTCTCCTCAGCGGGAATGAAGATTCATCACAGGGACGTGCTGCTGGGCCTGCAGGGAGGTCAGACCCAGGACCCGAAGCTCCCCAGCCCAGCCGGCATGGAGGCTGCTCAGGCCGGGGTCGGCTCGGCGTGCCCTGTGCCCACACGCAGAAGGTGCAGGGTAAAGAACTTTGTACTCACCCCCACACCACACAAACCTGCCTGTCCTGGCGGGCCCCCAGCCTCTACCAACCATGGCCCAAGGGCCTGCGGCCGGCGAGGACCCCCAGTCCCACCCACCCATCCCAGTGTGGCTGGTTTACGAGGAGTGCAGAAGGAGTCCCGGGCCCTTTCTCCTCCACGGAGCAGAGCAGGAGGAAGGTAACTGAATCAGCACTTCTCGCCCCATCTGGAACATTCCAACATGGAGAACCCACTGAGCAGCTGGGGAAGTAATTTAGGGGCTTTAATTAAAGGCCGATGACTCTCCCACAGAGACCCACCTCCACACGCAGCCGGGAGGACCCATCACATCTGCCCTCAGTGTGTTCCGAGCCCCAGCGGAGCACCTGGCTCTGGGAGTTGGTGGCCAGGCCCGTTTCCACTGGGAGGGGGATGACCTGAACGAGCCAGTCCGCCCTTTGTCTTCACTGTCCCCAGCCTGCCTTCTGGGCACCAACGCCAGACAAACAAGGGAGTCGCAGAGCTCGGCTTCCGAGAAGCTTCAGGAAGGGGAAAGTGGGTCACGTCAGGGAGCTCAGGAAAGGGACTCAAAGTGTGGGGAGGAAATGAGCCCAGGATGAGAGCACAGCTGCCCCTTTCTCAGGCTGGTGCCCTCTCTGTCTGCACCTTCTGTGAGGAAAGGCATTCCAGCCAGAGGGAACAGCATGGGCCAAGGGGACCCGGGCCTTGGCAGGTGGAAGGAGCCGACGGGCAGAAGCTCGGGATGAGAGAAGTGTGCAGGCTGGGGGGCGGGGCAGGCCTCTGGGAGCCTGCAAGGCTGCCGTCAGGCATCTGGTCTTCATTCTGGAGGCCATGGGTGTGGGGGGGAGAAGACTGGAGTGTTTTAAAATAATGGGATCTGGTTTACTCTGAGGACACCCTCTGGCCGCCGTGCAAGCTAAGAAGCTCGTGGTAGGAGAACAAAAGAGGCATCCTAAAGCCGCCCTAGCATAGCTGGTAGACGTCTGACAGGGGTGTGTCCGGGAAGAAGGGGAGACAGGCCCCGACCAGGCTGGGAACTAGGCTCCTGCCTCCCCTCCAGCCCGCGCAGCCCGGGGCAGGCTACCACGCAGTCACTAAGTGGGACCACAGCCCTGGGAATGGGGCCGGAGCCACCAAGCCCAGTGCTTGCCACTGAGCGGGGATTCCTTCCTCCTCATGGTCACTGCAACTTTGGCCAGTGCCCCCCACGCACTGACATCAGAGGTCGGAGCTGGGGAGGAGGGCACAGGAACATTGCGTCCACATCTGCCCACCGCATTTCCAGCAAGGTCTCTCAGGAGCAGCTGCCAGGGCTGCCCCTGGCCAGACTCCGGTGGTAGAGCCTAGAGACAGTGCTGGGGCTTCAGGACAGTCCAGACAGGAGGGTCCTCTGGGCCCAGAACCAGCAGAAACAAGGGCAGGGCTCCAGGCTGCGGAGGGCAGAGGCCCCTATCTCCCTCCCCACGTCCTGTTGCGCCTTCTTCTCAGCTGACCCCAGCCCCTGGTTCGTAGTCAGCCAGAAAGGGGGGTCCCGTGCCCTTGGAAATCCTCCGTCATTTCGACTGTGGGGCCCAGGACACACAGCTGCCATGAGTAGCCCAGGGATGGACAGGCCACATCAGGACCAAGGACTTGATATGGACCCCAGGCCTGGGGTGCAGAGGAGGCAGCCTGCTCCCGAAACCTGGGCATGTCAGGTTTGGGCCTAAGCGTCCCTGGAGGCGATCGTCGGGGCATTAAGATGTGGAATCAGCTGAGGTCACAGGGGTAGCCCAAAGGGTTGGACAGATCCAACGTTAATCCTGCCCTAGGCCTCAAGTGGGCCACCTAGGGCCTCTGTGTCCTCACCCGGAACATGGGGACAACGTAGCTTAGCACCCCAGGGCTGACCAGAGAGCCCGAGGGCCGCCTCCAGAATCATAGGTCTAAGCTGTGTGTCACTGCGCAGGCCCTAAACCTCTCTGAGCCCCAGGGGCTCATCTGTTACATGCGGCCAAGCTCACTGCACAAGCCCAAGGCATGTGTGAGGCCTGGGTTTGGGACCACTCCTGGCACAGGAACAGTGCCCTGGATGGAGAGCTGGTGTGATGACCACTTCCCTGCACGGGGGCCCCTCCAACCCCCACCTTGCAGCCTTCAAGGCTGTGTGGAAAGATCCAAACCTTATTTCCTAAATAGTTTTCTGCACCCACCATCTGAACATAGGCGGCTCTGGCCAGGAGACGGGCATGAACTGAGGTCCCCGAGTGTCCCCCGGCAGGACACGGGCTGGCCTGTCCTGCTCAGTCCCAGCCGAAGTCCTGGCCAGTCATCTGGTAGAACTTGCGGTTGAAGGGCCGGTAGAAGTCCCGCAGCCGCTGGACCACCGCCGAGGGCACCCGGGGGTGGGGCCGGCCCTTGGATTTGCCCAGGCAGCGCGGGCGGCCGCTCCCCTGTGCCTTCTTGAGGCAGGGGAAGCCCTTGGTAGCGTTGAAGTAGAAGTGCTCATCCGTGACCACCCGTCTGAGGCCCAGGAAGTCCTGCACCCAGCCCAGCTCTCCGGCGGGGTCGCCGACCAGGCGCTCGCCGCTGACGAACAGGAAGCGGGACAGTGGGAAGAAACGCAGCCAGTTGTCCAGGTGCTGCGCGTACAGGCCAATGCGGACGGCACTCCAGGCCGCGTGCACCGGACCCAGGCCGTGGCGGAAGGCCAGGGCCCGGAAGCTGGGCAGGCCCGGGGTCTTGGAGAGCGTCTGGGCATAGTCGGAGATGGCCCGAGTCACGGGGCTCCACACCACCACGATCAGCTTCGTGTCCGGGGACATGCCGTGGATGCGGCCGGGAGCCTGCCGCGTCACGAAGTAGCTGGGGGTTTTCTCCATGGTGATCTGCCCGTCCAGGGTGCGCGGCATCAGGCTTCTGGGCGACAGGGGTGAGGAGAGGTAGGTGAGAGCGGGTGCTGGCCCCCAGGGGACCCAGGGCGAACCTCCCCTTCCTCCACGGACATCCCAAACCTCCAAGGCGGGCAAGCCTTCCCCAGCAAACCCTCCCATCCTAGGTGCTTGGGTGGGATATAGGCCATAAGGACACCCGGCCCCAGCACAGGGGAACCGGTGTCCCCAGCACAGCCCTGGGTGACTCTCTCTCCTCAGCCCTGCTGGTTGCTAGCTAGCTTGGTCCCACACCTCTGCTGGGACCCTCCCCAAGCTGGACTGCACCCACACCCAACACTGCTGGGTCACTCGTGAGGCCCGTAGCCTGGCCCTGTGCCCCACACAGCCCCACCTGCCTTCCCTACAGACAAGTGTCCCCAACAGAGGACAGAGCCCCACCCCCACCCCCTTCACAGCCTCTCTGGCCTCTGATTACAGCCCTGCTAATTCTCACTGACCTGGACCAGATCAGAATGGATCGGAATGGGTCAGAATGGAGCCATCACACACTGGAGAACAGTGATCGTGGTGGCCTGAGGACCCGTCCCAAGTCCCTAGCTGCCTGGACCTCCCAGACCTGCCTTACACCCCAGAGGGCAAGGCTGCAGCATTTCTGGCCCGGGGAGGGGAGCACCGACCCCATCCCAAGGTTCTGGGTGAGGTGGTTGGTGACAGCCCACTGACCACCCCAAACCTGGGGCAGCCCATTCTGAACGCCGGGCAGGCAGAGGTGGGGGGGAGGTGGGGGGGGGGAGGCAGGTACACTGAGAAGTGTCCCAAGGCCACACCTGCAAACCTGGTAGTACAGGTGAGGCAGGGCCGGGTGTGGCCTGGCCAGCTGGGCAAACAGCCCTGAGGGAGGGCCGGGAACTAGGTCAACAGAGTCAGAGAGGCTGTTGGGACCTGTGCTAGGGAGGGGAGGTCTCTGTGGGCTGGCCCCGCCTCCTGTCCTCTGAGGGAGCTGCCTCTACCCAGCCCACAGCCCCCAGGACGGGCCCCAGCCAGGCAGCTGACCCACAGGGTGCAGTTCAGGTTTCCGTCCAGCCTAGGGAATCCCTCTGCATACGCAAGACCCTGGGAAGCTGGGCCTGAGTGTCCTCCTTCTGCTCAGACCCCCAAGAAAACTCAGGTCGGGTGGACACCCAGACGCACAGACCCACGAGTTGCGGTGCTTAGCTTGGATGGTGCTGGTGGTGGGATGGCAATGTGTACATGGGAGTCCAGGCCCTGCCACTGGCTCCCTGACACCTCCCAGGGCCTCTGAGGGGTCAGGTGGGCTGCATGGTCTGCTAGCTATGGGAGCTTCCCCCACCCCCAAAACGAGGCTCCAGGCAGAGCGGGTCTACAGAAGCGATGGGGACAGCTCTGCCTCCCCCGTCTTCATGAATGACTGAGCTGGGTCTCCCTCTATGCCACTCACTGCCCCGTTGCACAGGCAGGCACACAGAGGCTCACGGAGGAAGCCGGAAGGACAGGGCAGACACGAGCCTACAACCCTGGGCTGCGGTCCGCTCGGATTCTGCTCCCAGAGCCCCTGCACCTCTCAGCCTGCCTCCTGCTGCTGGGAGTCCCTTCGGGAATAGTCCCCAGTCCTCCCCCTCCTAAAGGCTAAGTTCAGGGAGACCTTGGCTGGTGACAACACCAAGGACTGAGACCCAGGGCTTCCACAAGAGGGAAGGGAGGTCTCCCCGCACTGCACCTCACTGCTGAGACCCACAAAGACATGGTGAGCCAGGCCACATCGGAAGTCACCGTCCCTGGGGTTCTGGGTGGCCCATTCAGTTCAGCGACCCACTCTTGGTTTCGGCTCAGGTCTTGACCTTGGGATCATGAGATCGAGCCCCGTGCTGGGCTCTGTGCTCAGCAGGGACTCTCCCTCCCTCTGCTTCTGCCCCTACCACAGCTCAAATAAATAAATAAATCTTTTTTTCTTTTAAGAAGAAGGAAACAAATAAATAAATAATTAAAAAAAGAAGAAGAGGTCACTGTGCCTCCCTTCGTCACCTTCCTCAGGGAAGACAACGGCCTCAGCTGCTCAAGGGACACCCTGTCCGCCTTCGACACACTCTCTCCATCCCTCCTACCCCCTAGGCACCAAGTGATCTCAGGGGTGCACCCTCTTTTCCTTCCAGACTGGGCACTTCGGCCTTCACCCCTGCCTGGGGGGAGAGGGCTACAAGGAAGAGTTAAGGGGACAGACGTCAGCACCTACGGCTGCTATCTCTCTGAGGAGGTCAGAGGAGCAGACTGGTGGACGAGCCTCGGCTCCCACCACGGGAGGAACGGGGATGACTTTCCCGGCCCGCGCCCGCCACTCGCCAGCTTTGAGCTCTGAGATCTTTGGGTTCGATGATTCTCCCCAGGCCTGGCCTGGGGAATGGAGTACGGTGGGGTAGGGATTAGGGGGAGGTGAGAGAGAACAGGGAGGGAAAAAGGAACAAGACACTGACCCCCACACGGCAAACGTGACGAGCAGTACTATGGACACCCCCCCCCCCGCCCCGCCCCGCCCCAAGTTCATCTGGTCTGCATTTCCTTGCGGCTTCAATCCAGCCCTGGGCAACTCTCTCTCCTCCTCAGCCCTGCTGGCTGCTAGCTAGCTCGGTCCCACACCTCTGCTGGGCCCCATCCAGCCTGGCCTGGGACCCAGCAGAAATCAGTCCTGGCTTCCACGTGGAACTCTGTGGTGCTGGGGGGAGTGGGGACCTCAAGTCCCCAGTCACATGAGCCTCTCTCTGGGTGAGTGGGGTGGAGATAAGTCCCACAGAAGCCCAGATCCCTCCCCCCACACACTTAGACCCCGAATTCACCGCTCCTGCATTTGCTGCTTGGGCGCCAGGAGCCAGGGGGTTCCCCCACCTGCATCCCTCCACTGCGGGCACCAGCCGCTCTTCCTCTACTCCCTGCCCCAACTCTCCAGCCAAAACAGGGCTCTGCACTCGCCGAGGGTCCAACCCAGGGTCCCGAGAGCGGACAACATTGCCAGACCATGGCCAGGGCGGGGCAACCTCTTTGCTTTAGGGGACACTGAGGCAGGGGTGGGCATTTCCGGAGGCTCACTGCACACTCACAGCTGGTGGAAAGGGCAGACAGGTCCAGAGGCACACGGCAGCAGGGAGCACAGCAAGTGCACCTCCACACGTCACTACGCGCACCCCAGAAGCTCAGTGAGCCTGGCTCCCGCCGGCTCTGCATTGGCTGGTGAAGGGAGGGTGCCCGCCAGCCCTGGGAGACAGCTCTGGACTAATGGAGGCCCCCGGGACCTGAGCCTCTGCACCCTCTGCATCCACCCCTCCCCCCAGAGGAGGTGGCTCAGAAAAAGAGAAAGGAGAAAGTCTCTTCTCCACCAGGTAGACATGCTCCTGGACCTCCCCCTCCCATCTCAGGCCCTCCAGGATCCCAAGAGCCCCTACCCAGAGCTGAAAATCAGGACCTCATGCCTCTCAGGTGCCTCACTCTCCCCAGCACCAGAGCCTGTACCCAGGGAGGGCCAGACAAGGCCCGCAGACCCCAGATTCTCTGGAACGAGCCTGCAGCAGACCCTCATTAGCCCAGCTCAGCACCTAACTGCAGCTCCTGTAGTCAACGCTCATGGGGGCCAGGGTGGGCTCTGAAGTTCGCTCTAGGTAACAGAGTGTCCTCCACCCCTCTGCCCCTCCTCCTCTTCTTCTTCCCTCCCTCCTCCTCTTCCTCTCCCCCTTCGCAGCAGCCAGGAATTGGGGAGGCTTTGGGAGGCTACCGCACTGTCAGAGTGGGGTGGCTGTCTCTCCCTGAGCATCAAGGATGCTGGGATCAGCCAGCTGGATCCAAGGACAGACTCGCTTCCCCATCACCACCTGGCTTCCCTAGGACCCCAAACAGCAGCAACCCATCAGAGCTCAGGACCCAGGATCCCTGCTCGCACTGAGGCCTCCCCAAACCCATGAGTGGTTTTAAGGCAAAAGGCAAAGATAACAAGTAGGAGTGGCCCGGGGCTGGCTGGGGGGTGTGTTGGGCAGGGGGAGAATCTGGGAAGAGGCAACTGGTGTACTAGGGAGTCAAGAGTCTGGATCCTGCCACCCTGCACTTCCTGTTAATTCACCAGGTGACCTTGGCTGGGTCCTTTCTGCCCTGTAGCTTGAGGATGAGGTGAGAGCTACGGGGAGTGGGGTGACTCATTCTCCATCTGGAAGCCCTCATTTCCCCGCAGGAAGGGACAGGGCACCATGGCAGGCTTGTGCACAGTTGAAGGAGGCAGAGGACAGGGCCTCATGCTGCTTCAGCCAGGACTGGGTGCTCCCCCACTTTTGGTACCTTTTGCTAAGGTACCCCAAGGCCATCCAGACAGGCTCAGGGCAACTACAGAGCCCTTGACATGAGGCTGGGGTCCCAATTCCCTCCTCTTCCCCCTTTCTAAAGAAAGCCCAGAATTTCTCAGGAACCCCAGAGCCACGGAGAAGTCCTCTTCCCAGAACTGAGGCTCTGGGGGAGGGGGCAGACACTTTCTAGGAGGCTACAGGAAAAATTCTTGGGGTAACAGGCCAGAAGTCAGACATGCTTTCCCAGAGCGATCCAGTGGGGAGGGCACATGAGCACGAAGCATTCCCAATGCTGCTGAAACCCCACTAGCTTCAAACTGCTCCTCTGGGATTGAAACTCCTCCCCTCCAGTCTTGCTGAGACCCCTCACTAACCCCGAACCAGGGTTTTCCCTGGACTTTTCAAAGTTTCTGGGAGCACCCGGCCAGTGACCGCTCCTCCTTTCTGTGAAACCCAATGCAGGGGGACCGCGTCCCCGAGGTCAAGCCTTGGCCCCCCACCAGGCTGGTCTCAGCCCGGATCCCTGGATACCTCACCCCGTGCTGTCTCCAGCCAGACCCCAGGGGACCATCATGCAGCTGTTCCATGGCACTCGCTAGAGCGCGCACCGAAGCCGACGGGGCGCACAGGCCGGGCGCTCACCGGTACCAGGCGAGGCCGCGCTCGTAGCACCTGTCGAAGAAGTGGGGCTCAGAGCCGAGCGCGCGGACGTCGGGGTGCAGCCGCAGGAACTCCAGCAGGGCGCGCGTGCCGCCCTTCTTCACGCCCACGATGAGTGCCTGCGGGAAGCGCCGGCGTCCGGGGCCGCTGGCCACCGGCAGGCCTGGCGCCCCGGGGCTGCGGACCGCGCGGAGCGGCTCAGCGCGCGCGGGGGCCGGCACGGGGGCGCGGGTGGCCGGCGGGCAGCGGCCCGGGAGCGTGCAGAGGCAGTAGGCGCCGAGCAGCAGCGCGGCGAGCAGCAGCGGCGCACGCGGCACCCGCAGAGCGGCCCCCTGCCCGGCCCCCGCGCCCTGGCCGCCTCCGACCCCGCCGCCCACGCCGCCGCTACCTGCCCTGGGGTTGTGCCGCGCCCAGGCCCTGGAACGGGGGCTGCAGGAGGAAGCGCATCCCGGCCGGCGGGTGCCCGGCTCAGCCAGCCCGCGCCCGGCGGCTGCTTTGCGCCCCGCCACCCCGCCAGCAGGGAGCGGGCGCCGGTGTCGCCCAGTGTCGTGGCCCCGCCCCCTGGACCACCGCTCCGCCTGGGACTCGCGCGCGCGGGGGGAGGCCCAGGCGCAATTTGGAGCCTCGGAGGCTCCCCAGTCGCGCCCTCTCGGAGACCCTGGGCTCCAGCGCCATCACCGTTACGCGCCTGGATGCTGCGGCGACCGGCCGGGTCTCAGGGCCGTGACAGGACTGAAGTGCCGTAGAAGACGGACCCCGGGCCCTCCCGGACCAGGGCGGAGCAGCAGGTGCGCGGGCGGAGCCAGTGGATCAGGGAGGCTCGCGGGCCTGGGCCCTACTGCGCAGAGGGGTTCCCAGGCAGTCGAGGGAAGTCCGAGGGGAGAAGAGGGCGCGCTTTGCTGACAGCCGGCTTGCCATTCGTCAGGGTCACAGGCCTGGCGGCTGGAGAGGGTCGCCAAGTAGAATTACCGTTTTAGAGTCTCAGAAACCTGGGGTACCTCCGAGGGGCAGGGGCCTCCGTGACCCACAGTCATTTCCAGGGCTCCCACCCAGAAGCAGCCCTGGACCGAGGGGACTCTGCAGAGCCAATGGGGTGAAGACCACTGATGAGGGCCCCAGCCCAGGACCCAGACACCTGCTTGTCAGGGCAAGACTCAGCCAGGATCCCTGTGGGCGGGTTGCTGGCTCAGCACTGTCTGGGGTGCAGGTTGATACACACAGGGTCACAGGAAGTTCTTCTTCTCATCTAGCTTAGGAGGGGATTTGTTGCAAACAGCCTGGTTCTCCCTAGAGCTCTGTTGGGTGAGGTCCCACTCCGCCTGCAGCACCCACAGTCACGGCAGGCATCTCTCAGGGCTCCGAATCCAGCATTAAACCATGGTGTCCCCCCTGCCTCCCTGCCCAGCACAGGCATGGTGGGTTTCCACCTCCCGGCCTTCACTCGTGCTGTTCCTTCTTCACCCATGCTGTTCCTTCCACTGAGAATACCTTTTTCTCAGCACCCCCAGCCCTCCCGCCACCCACATACCAGCTTCAGGACCTTCCAGAAGGAATTTATCAAGAACAGCAGGACATTAATATGCTGAGGGCAGGGGAATGAGGCCAAGGACAAGGATAGTTTACTAGCTGTTGCCCTCCTTCCAGCCACCACCCAACTGTTGAGTGAAGGGTGGGTGCAAATCTGGGGACAGTCAGGATAGCAGCCTTGGGACATATGCTCACCAGTGTATCCCCCACACCTAACAGAAACTTGCACCCAGTGGACACTTGAAAAAGGCCAGCTGATGGGAGGATGTGCCTGGAGGGAGAGGTCAAGGAAGGCTTTCTGAAAGAGGTGGTGGTCAGGCAAGCAGCCCGAGGACAGCAGCAGCAGAAGGCATGGGGCTGGGGTGGAAGGCAGAGGGCCATCTCCAAGAGGGAGTGCACTCTCGGAGCTCAGCCTGAGCCTCCTGTTCCTTCTTTGTAAGATGGAGACCTCAGACCCGATGCTGAGTAGCAGCTTCGCTGAGAGGTCATGTCCGTACCATGCCGCTGAGCCATCTAGCTCGTAGAATTCAGTGGTTTCCAGTATATTCATAATGTGCCGCCACCACCACAGTAGATTTTAGAACCCATTCGTCACCCCCAAAAAGAAGCCCCATCGGCGGGAGCCGTCGCTGCCCATTCTCCCCGCCCCCAGCCCCCGGCAGCCGCTCACCTGCTCCCTGTCTCTATAGATTGGCCTGTCCCGGACCTTCCTGTGAGTGGAATCTTACAACACATGGTCTTTTGCAACTGGCTCCTTTCTCTCGGCATCATGTCTTCAAGGATCATATGTGTTGTGGCAGGTGTCAGAGCTTCGCTCCTTCATATGGCTGAGTGACATTCTGCTGTCCGGGTGGACCACCTGCCATGATCCGTCGTCTGTGGAGGGACACCGGTTTGTTCCCAGCTTGCGGTCACGGGGAATAACGCTGCTGGGAACGTTCACACACAAGTTCTTGTGTGAACGGGTTTCCTTTCTCGGGCATGTATCCGGCCCGGGAACCGCTGGGTCACACGGCAACTCCTTGTTTAGCCTTTCATGAAGAGTCTTTTAGAAGGTTGAATTTGGGCATTTCGGAATCTGCCTCATGAACGTTTGTTGCACGACTAGTGGACTGGCTGTGTGTGTGAGTGTGCACACGCACGTGCATGCAGGTGGCTGAAAGGACCCATGTGTGCTCCTCCCACGCTCCTCTCCACCCCTTTCGCAGCCTGTCCCCTCCCCAGGGTGGGCACCCCCAGTGGGAGTCCCGTGGGCAGCAGGGTGGGGTGTGTAAGCCTCTGCCCCACTGTAGGAACACTGCGCCGTCCTTCCCTCCACGGGGCACAGCCGGGGGAGATTTCACACATGCGGGGCTTCTGGGACTCCCTTCCCTGCCACCACACCCCTACCCCCTAGACCCACTCCCGCAGTCCGCTGGGGTTCTGGAGCCTGCAAGGAGGGGGGCAAGAGGAGGGGGCTGCGGCCAAGGGCAGGCCCAGCTGTCCTTGATTTGTGTGGGGTTTTTCCACTTCAGACACCGGATTTGCCTGAGCACAGAGGATGCGGTTTCCTCCTGGAGGGGGACCCCTAAGCGATATCTACCCACTACCCACCCCCGGCCCCCGGAGCCCACTGCTCCCACCTCACTCTGGTAGGGAGCGGTGGGCGGGGGGGGGCAGCACAGGGCAGGGTGACAGCAAGGACATCTCTGTGCTGGCGGCTGAGTCAAGCCCAGCTCTGCCCCCTCCCAGCAGGGGACCTTGCAGGCATCAAGTCTCTCTCAACTTCACTTTCCTACATTAGAAAGCAAAGATGACACTACCCCCCCCCCAATCTCTCTGGGTGCCTAGCTCCCAAGCTCTTTATGATAAGGAGGCAGTGGACGTGTGACAGGGACCCCAGCACAAGAAGGGGTGTCCTGAAGCTGCTCTCGCCCTGGCAGACCTCACTACTCATAATTTATCTTCCTGGGAGACAAGAATGGGGAGGAAAGACTTTCCTGGGGCCTGGCTCCCTGGTGACCAGCTCCCCCTGGGGACAGTGGGGCACAGAAGGCTTTACCAAGGTAGACGAGGTCCCCAGTGTCAGGAGGGACGGAGGAAGAAGTTCCCTTGGCCAGGAATGGGGAGGAAGGAGGGCCTCCTAGATGAGCAGCCACACGGAGGGGTCACACACCTGCAAGGAGCCTGCCCGAGGCCAGGGGAGTTGCTGAAAGGGGCCAGAACCCTCTCCTGCACAGGGAGGGCCACCAGCTGGCTTCCAGCCACCCTCACTGCTTTCCCTTAGGTCTTCCTGGAGCCATCAGCACAGACAGAAGGCTGCTTGCCACTGTCCCCTGCTTCTCCGCAAGCGGGTGGGGATGCGGGTCCCTGGGACCCACCATGGGACCCTGCAGATTGCTTCTCCCTAACCAGCCTGGATCGGCTCCTTTTATAACAATCTAACAATCCTTCCAGGATGCAGTCCCCGTTCTGCAAGACGCGAGCACTGGCAACGGCCTTTATCCTCAAAATCAATCTAAAGGCTCTCAGAGAAACAGGACTCTCTTTGCCCCCACCCCACCTCACCTCCTCCTGCATCACAGCCCCAAGCCAGGCTTCGGGACGCAGAAGCTGTACAGCAGCATGGGGGAAGTCCTCCCGCTGACTCCAGCTTCCCTGCAGTCCCCGCACCTCCAGACACACACCAAGGGTTCTGGCTCTGAGATGGGGGCCCAGCAAAAATCCACAGTGCCGAGACTAAGGAAACAAAAAGCCACTGGAGTCCGAGGCGGAGGGGGCAGCCCAGGGCAGCAGGCAGCCTGCCATGGGGGTACAGAGCCCATAGGGCCCTACCTCCTGCCTAGTCCTGCTCCCGTAAGGCAGCTGCCAGGCCCTTTGAAGCCAAGAGCAGCTCGTAAACGTCCTCACTGGAGATGAAACATGATAAGACATGAAGACAGGGGCTGACGCATGGATAATCTCCGTGGTTTCACAAGGAACAAATCATGCCTGGAGACAGACCTTGGGGGGCGGTGAGGACTTGGGGTGGAGGGAGCCTGTCTACAGGTAACCCTCGCCAACTGTTACTGTGTTGTCTGTGCTTCTGGCCCCTGAACTCTGGTAAGCCCAACCCTAAGGCCAGGGTAGGGTGGTTGGAGGTCCTGAGGTCCCTGCACCCCCCAGGCCACGGACACACTCACGCAGGTGTGTGGCTTGGCTCGCTGGTCCCTACAGAGGGAGTGGGCAGAAGGCAGTGCCATCTGATGTCCGGTCCTCGGTTGCTACTAGGCGCAGTCGCCCACGGGGCTCAGCCTTTGGGAAGGAATGAGGTCAACGGGCGGTGGTCTCTGACCTGCGGAGGGGTGAGACCTGCAGGGGGACAGCAGGGACCCAGTCTGTGCACACGTATGGGAGACCCGCCCAGGACCCCTGCGGTGTGGGGGAAGGACAGAGCCACCCGGAGAAGCTTCTAGAAGGATTCTAGCACACAGGGAGGGGTGAGGAAGAAGGAACAGCCAAGTGGAGAGGGCCCAGAGCAGGGAGCGTGATTTAGAATGGAGCCTGGCTGGCCCAGAGGCCCAGGTGAAGAGCCCGCGTGCAGGGGGTGTGGCCAATGGAAACCGCACGGTTTCAGTGCGTGAACCCGCTTTCGCGCATGGAGTGGAAATCTAGCCGGAGAAATGGGGTCTGTGGGGCCCGAGCCGGCAGAGCGGGCGGGAAGCACCCAGGGAAGTTTCGGGTCTGACTGCTATTCTGCAAAGATCACGCTGGAGAGGAGGCAGGGGGCGTCGGCGGGTGCGTCCCGCCAGGCTGTCCTGGAGGAGGGGCTGCAGCGACCCGCAGCACCGCGCCCCCGCAGCCGTCCCCCCGCACCTCTGTCCCGCACTCCAGCCTCGACGGCTCTCCCTGCGCCCGTCACTTTCGTGAAGCCTTCAAATGGAGTCCCTGCGCCCTCGGACGCCAGCAGCCACCGGCCTGTGTGCCGGGTACTGGCAGGCTGGGCCGGCGTGGCCGAGGGGCCGCGCGACGCAGGAACGGGCCACGCAGCGCCTCGGGGTCGCGGGGCCCTGGGCGGGGCGCGGACCCGCCCCGACGTCGGAGATGCCGCCCCTCGCCCCCTGGCGGCGCCGCGGGGAACTGCAGGGCCTCGCGGACCCGGCCCGGCGCACGCGCAGCGCTGAGCTCGCTCGCCCCCCGGCCAGCGGGCGTGCACGCGGTCACTGCGCCCCCGCCTGGGGAGGGATCCTCGAACACGGGTGGACTCAGAAGGGGGTCATCGCTCCGGGTCCCCTCCCAGGACCTCGTATGAGGGCGGCTGGCTTGGCGGTGACCCTCATGCCCTCTGCCGCGGGATCCCAGACAGATGTCTTCTCTCTCCCGCCAGGCCCTTGCCCCGGGTGCCTCTGCGTGCAGGGCCTGCTGGCTGCTGGTGACCGGTGGTGACAGAGCAGGGGAGCCCTCCACCGCTGAACAGAACCCTTGGCCGCCAGGCTGTGCCCTGGAGGATCCACTTGGCACACGAGGGGGCACCGGTGGGGGACGGCAGGGGCTGGGTCCTCAAAGAGTCTTTTGTTTCTCAAGGAGGAACCGGGGCTGCGGGCCAAAGGCGGTGGTGTAACCCAGCAGGAGGAAGAGGGTGGGGGGTTTATGAATCCACAGGAGACCCCTCCCTCCCGCACCGGGCCAGGCAGACAGACCCTGCTCGTAGCCATCCATATCCAGGCTCCTGAGGAAAGGGGACCTCGGGGCTTTGGGCCCACCCTTCTCCCACCATCCTTCCAAGGACGCTGCTTCCAGCCCTCCCCACTGCCAGGGAACCTGGACATGTTGATGTGTGCTTAGAGCCCCGTGGTCCAGCACGGCTCTCACAACGTCCTCCCAGCCTCACCAGCCCCAGCACCAGCCCTAGACACCCGCAGGTCCTTCAGCCCACCCCACTAGAGATCTGGCCCTGGAGAGCCGGCCCCAGGGCTATGTCCTGGACACATTGGCCCAGTTTGCAGGAGGCCAGCCTGTTCTTGGATCGGGTTCACTAGGGACAGGCTGAGGCAGCGTGCTAAGCCAGGAGTGCTGGGAGGGATAAGCGAAGTCCATCCTAGCCCTGGGCCCTAGATTCCTGCTAACCACTCAGCCGGCTCCCTCCCCACCCCGAGGCAGCTTCCTCATGCTTGCTGCCTTCAGACTGTGCTCCAAAGGTGGTCACCACCTTCCCAGAGCCACTGTTTCTCATCTGGGGCAGAGACAAGAGGAAAGGGACAGCTGTGTGCCGAGAGAGCCTGAGGCCTCAGGCAAGTCCCTCCCCATCTCTGAGCCTCCTGTTCCTTCCCTGCAGAAAGAGGGCCTGCCTCACGAGGGTTAGGGGAGAGATTCAGGATGCTGTTGCCCATGGAAGTGCACTAAGCATTCAGTCTCTGCTCACCTACAGTGGGCTTGACCTTGGCCAAGGCTGGCTGCCAGACTCCCAAGTGTGCAGATCACAGGCTGGGCTGGGCAAGGCCCCAAGGCTGATGATGATCCCAGGTGACCAGGGCAGCCCCAACTTGGGACACAGAGGGGTTCCTGCAGGAGGAAGTCAGGCAGAGGCGGGAACTGGAATCATGGGGCAGAGGGCACATCCCCTCCTGCCCCAGGCGGGGGTGGGTGCTATTTCTCACAGCTGCCATCAGGACTGGCCCCCAGCAAGACAGAGAGGGAGATGTTTTCTAGGACTGGGGGATGCCATGCTGGGGGGAGGGGCAAACAGCAAAAAGCCCCTCCTGCATGGCATTCTTTTGCACGGTCCTCCTTGGTGCTTTCCGTCAGTGCTGACCCCTCCCAGCTGTTGCACAACTTCCTTCGCGCACAGGACCACTGAGCAACCGGGTGTCTGGAATCCAACCCGCAGAGCGACCTACGCTGGGGGTGCACCATCACCCCCTGCCCCCCCCAGGGGACAGGCTGGGTTCCACAGAGGAAGGGGAAGTGCTCCACCCAAGGTCACACAAGAAGCCAAAAGCCCCTGTACAGGTTAGTGACCCCCTCCCCTCCCCGCGGCCACAGCAGGGGCTCCTGCTGGTCTGCAAGGGAAAGGACAGAGTCCTGTCACCAAGGAGTGAGCAGGATGAACAGACCAACAGAGTCGCCAGCCTCCCTGCCCCTCCCTCCCCATCCATTCCAACCTCATCCCTCCTGCACCACCACCCCCGCCCCCGTTCTCCCACGGGCAGGTGGGCCCTGGTCCTCGCAACATGGGAGCGCTCCGGGCTGCTGAGTATGCCCCTCCCATGATGCCTTCGGAACTGGGGAATGACCATACGATGGGCCCAGCGGGAGAAGGCCTGAGCTGAGGGTCTGCCGCTGCCGCCTCCGCCAGCCCTTCTCGGACACCGCGCGTGTGTGTCCCCGGGAACAGGAGTCAGTCCGTGTCTGGTAGTCACTGGAATGTCTGATCATTTCCTTTTCCCCAGTGCACAGCCACCCCAGTATAGAGCCTTTTGGAGAAGGCTGGGAGAAAGGTTAACATTATCCAGTTTTTGGCAATGTACCAGGACCCTTCCTCGAGGAGACCCTGCCTCCCTCGGTCTGTAAACTGGCTCAGGTCCGGGAACTGACAGAGGGATCATGACTTTGTTCTTATGGTTCCAGTTGGACTTCTGTTCCCCTGACCTGGAACACAGGTCCTCTGCTGGCTCAGACCAGGAAGAATCCGGAGGTTTCACTCCCAGGAACACTGTGACCTGCTCGCTCTATGCACGTCACACCGACCTGACTGGCACTCTGACTGCGAGGTCCGTCTCGGTCACTATACCCCCCTTGCCCTGGGTCCCCTGCCCCCTGGGGACCCAGTGACCCTGTCGCACTTTGTTTTCCCAGCTCGCCGGCAGTCCTGTATGTAATTTCTGGCCTCAAGAAGATGCTGGGGCTTCTTCCCAATCATGGTGAAAGGTGTGACCTCTAGACCCAGAGGTCGGGGAGCGGGTTTTCAAGGATAGATCCGCTCTGATGCTCCCATCAACCTAAGCCTTGGGACCCTCCCTCCATCGAAGCAAGGCAGTGCTGGCACGTCCCCTCCCTTTAGCGCAGGCCACCTTCCTGGTCATGTCTCAGCCAACTGAGCGACTGAAGGGCTCGCTCGAGCCCCCTCTTGTCCCCTGAGCAGCACCATTAAATCTCCTACCTCTGCTTGGTGAGCCTGTGCCGTAAATTCAGCCTGATCCAACTTTATCTTCCTTTCACCATCATCCCACCCCTTAATGCCCATTCTTACAGGTTCCGGGATTTGTCCATGGAATTCGGACCTCCCCCCTGCAGGGGCACGTCTGTCGCCCTCGCAGGGCCTCTCCCTTCTTGCTTCTCTCACCTGTCACTGTTAAGCTGAGACGATCCTCCCCTCAGCATCCTCCTCCCTGACCAGGGTGCCAAAGCACTAGCCCCCTCGTTGCCCCCCACGCGGTCCCGCATCATTGCTCTGCTGTGGCTATTCAGGGCCTGGACCATCACGGGATGGGAACTTCCAATCTCCTCGAACATGCCAGAAGGCCGTGCGGGGCGGGGAGGCCCGTGTGTTCCATGGCTGCGTCCCTGGCAGCAGGCTGCCCCTGCTCAGTAAATATTTGTGGAACACGCGAAACGAGGTGTCCTAGCACTGCTGGTGGAAATGAAGACACAGGACCAGGGTCCATTTGTTTATTGATCCCGGATGGCCCCAGGGAGGAGCTCAGATGGGAGGGCCTTTGGCATCACGGACCCTCCCGGGCGTGTGCAAGAAGCCACCGCTTCCTGGGGAGGCGTGAGCTCCGGGCTCGAGCTCCTGGCCCTAGCCTTGCACAATCAAGGTCATGGGGCAATAGCCACTTTCCTAAGACGGAGTGAGGCAAGGGGCACCCACCCAGACTGCAGAACAGGGTGAGGGACTTCTCCTCTCAGAACTGAGAGGCCAGAGGCCTGTCCCCTGGGCCTGCTCCTCCAGCAGGTCACAGATCTTCACCGCTCTGGCTGCCTGGAAGGGTTTAACCAGAGTGAATCATGTAGTGACCAGAGCTGGGGCAGCCGGCAAGGGCTGCCTCCCTCTGCATTCTGTCTCCCCGCATGACCTGGGGGAGAGGGACACAAGCTTTGGCGAGAGCCAGAGCCCATCTCAGAATTGGGTCCCACAGAGGTGAGTCCAGACAGGCAGGGAGAGGGCAATGGGCTGCGGAGAAGAGAAGGTGAGGTGTGCCATCATTCAAGGGCAAGCTAGGCGTAGAGCCCACCTCTCTTAGACTCCCGTATGAGTAGGAGGCTAAGGCGAGCCCACAGCTAGGCCCTCCAGCCCATCCTGGCAGTAGGCTATGGCCGTCGTGGCAACCCGGTGCTCTTCCCAAAGACAACCTGCACAGAGCCAAGACCTCCTGAGGCTTCTGCCGGCCCCCTCCCCTGTCTGAATGTCTGGGGTTCCAATTCCAAGGTGGGATGGCTGGAGCGTGACCACAGGGCAGTGTCCAGCTGGAATGGGTATGTGCTGTGTGCCTACGGCTCCTGAGAGCCAGAAGTTCCTTTGCCTAAAAGAAAGGAGGGAGAGAGAGAAACACAAGTCATTGCTACATCATGCTTCAGACGCCGTCCCACGAGCTAGCCAGCCCACTCCAGCCGGTAGGACCGGGCAGCTGGGAGGACCCAGGCACCCAGCTTGGGGGAGGCTGTGTGCCCTGCTTTGTTCCCCAAGATCTCCAGGGGAGCCCAGTCTCTCCTTCCTCCACAAGACAAAGAACACTAACAAACCACGTCTCATCCTGTCCTCGCCGGCCCCACAGACACCCCCACCTCCCCCCACCGCCCCAGGGATGTCAGCGAGCACATGCTGTCAGCAACCCCATTTTACAGATGACCAGACTGAGGTTAGGGACTGGCCAGGGTCCCACTGCAGGCACACGGGGAGCTGGGATGTGAGTTCCAAAGTGTGGGGAGAGTCCAGAGGGGCTGGCGGAGCAGAGAGAGGAGGGCTGGCTTGTGAGCACCTGTGTGAGCAGGAGGCCAAAGGGCCAGAGGGGATGCTGTGCTCGGATCAGACTCATTTGGGAAACAGCTGCCCCAACAAAACTGCTAGCACACGGAGCCCTAATTTCCCGAAGGTCGGGTTGGACCGCTTTGCTTTTACATTTCATTCCCGCTATATGCACGTTCCCTACATTAGTAAGGCAACAGCTTTCCTCCCGAGTGAAAATCCTCTTGGGGTTTCTTTCAGTTCATGAAAAAAGGTGCTAATGTATAAGGTCTTGTACAAAAGTGTAGCGGCACAAGGGGACCTTTCAGAAAGCGGAAGATGCCCTTCACTTGACACCATTCTGTGAAAAGTTTCGCAGGAGCGCTCTTCTGCAGAGACTGGGAGAAACCCGTAGTAAGTGAGTGCACTGCCCACGGGAGCACACATCCGAGTGCTCACTGCTTGCGAGGCCCCGGGGCACCACGTCAACGCAGGTGTCTTCCGCCGGCCTGTGAAGGGGGCTCTGTGAGCCTAGCCACTGTGCAGAGGAGGGGGACCACTCAAAGAGGCTGAGCAGCAAGCTTGTGGCCACACAGCCCCAACCCTCAGCCTCTGCCCAGCCCTGCCTGCCCCCCAAGAAAATCCTCCACCACATCCACCGTCAGATGCCCCTTTTTGGGGCACATGTGATCAATCAGGACACCCGCCCCCTTGTCCTTGCCCTGCAGCCACCCTCTGGGGTGGCCATGGGCAGCTCCTGGGCCATGTGCTTTGGGGCCCCCATGAGCTGTCACTGCAAGTGGACGAGAAGAGTGTGCCCCCCGCCCCTGGGCTTCTAAAATGTCAACAGGCCCGTGTCCAGCAGCCAGAAAGTGAGCTCACCTTTCGGGATGAACTTCAGCGAGCTGCTAAATATTCAGAAGCGGGACTGCCCCGGCTTGGGGCCGTCATTCAGGAACTCATGGCCTAGCCCATTCCCACATCTGCCACAGGACACCTGGAAAGACCACAAACAACCGTACAATGGCCCCTCCTGCCGCCAATAGACGGCATCCTCCCCACACCCATGTCCCAAAGTAACTGCAGGCAGGAGCGGTCGGCCTCCGTCCTGGAGCCTACGCAGGAAAGCAGTCCTGACTCCCTGTTTCCATCAGGACCCCAGGCTCTCCCAGAAGGCTGGGGGTGCAGCTGGCCTGGCTGAAGCCGGGGGCCTGGAGTAGACAGACTCTGAGCCCCTAGAGCGGTAGGGGGAGCACAAAGAAGGAACGACCCGCCCTCAGGCTCTCCTCAGCCAAGACCCCCCCCACCACCCTGCTGCTGTCCCCACCTTTAGGGCATCAGGAGAGTTGCGCTCTGGACGCTTGGCCACGCTGTCCGCGTGAATGGTCTCAGTGAAGGCGGGCCACGGGGATGAGTGTGCATACTTCGAGCGGCTGGAGAAGAGCTCGTAGCCACACTTGGCGCACACATAGACACCTGGGGGCGGACGGAAAGGCCAAGGCACACACGTTGGCTCTGGCGTCTTTGGGGTGAGCTGCCAATTCCTCGGGCCTAGGAGAGCAGAGCACTGTGCCTGTCTGCACGGTGGCCTGCACATCCTCCCCACGCCCCCACCTGCCACCCCCGGGCCTGGCTCTGTGGGGACACGCCACCGAGCTCATATCCCGTGCTCCTTAGCACGTGCCGAGCCCAGGAGAGCCGCTCTTCACTCAGCTCGTTGGCTCTCATCAGCGGTCCTGTGATGCACACCTTTCCATTTTAGTCTCGCTGTTTTGTTTAAGTGGGCAGGAGCCCATGCCCACTGCCGGGCTTGACCCGACAGATTGAGAGTCACCAGCTGAGGCAGCCAGATGCCCCTTTTCCAGTTTTGTTTTGGTTTTTAAATATTTATTTACTTATTTATTTATTTGTCAGATAGAGAAGGCGACAAGCAGAGGGAGAGGGAGAAGCAGGCTTCCCACTGAGCAAAGAGCCGGATGTGGAACTCGATCTCAGGACCCTGGGATCATGACCTGAGCCGAAGGCAGAGGCTTCACCCGCTGAGTACCCGGCACCCGCAGCCTGGCCTGAGGACAGCCCTCCCCGGAGTCCGTCCACCACTCAGCCTTTGCCAGCAAGTGGAGAAGGAAGCCAAGAGGGCTGAGGAGCTGCTTTGGAAGGAAGCTTCAGCTCCGCAGAGCAGCCTGAGGACAACTGGTGTCCCATAGCCAGAAGGCCCCGGCGGAGTTCTTTGCCCAGAGGGCCCTAGGTCATGGCTGAGGTCCACAGATGCCCAGTGTTGCAGCCCAGCCCCCTAGAGGGCTGACACGCAGCACACCCCGCCCCAGGGAGAGCATCGCCTCCTCTTGGCTGTGGGCCTGTCTTTACCAAATCAGTCCAGCACCCGCGGCACAGCCCAGAAGGGCACACCCCGGGGCCTGTCAAAGCCCGGGGCCAGGGCTGAGGGTCCTCCGTGCCCCAAACCTCTCCCACCCCTACTCCCCCACCTCCACTCGGGCTGTCTGGTTAAACCTCACTGGCCCGAGCGACCTGGCGGCGGCCGTCCGGGTGGCCCAACCCCAGGGCCCTGGGCCGACGGGGGAGCCGGGCGGGCGTTCCGAAGGGAACGCCCTGTGCTTCCGAGGGGTTCCTCGGGTCCCAGGAACAGGGGAAAGGCAGCGGCACCATCAGGGGACGCCCTGGACACGCTCCTCCGTCGCGCGCCCTGAAGTCGGCTCCGAGCCCGCGCCCCGCCGGCGTCACCGCGTGCGAGCACCCTGGCCCCACAGGCTCCTCCCGGAAACCGCCTCGTTCCCGCACGCCTCCGGGTCGGCGACCCCTGTCTCTAGTCGCCTGTCGCCTCGGCGACGCCCGCCTCCCAGGCTCCCGGGCCGCTCCGCCCCCGCCGCGACCCCGCCGCGACCCCGCGCTTCCGGGACGCCGCGGTCCGCCCGGCGGTCCCAGCTCATACCCGGCTCAAAGTGATTCTGGAAAACCTCGCCCGCGGAGAAGCTGCAGAACGACATGGCGCCAGCGGGACAGCGCAGCGTCCGCCCCGAACCGACCCGAGGCCACCGGCCCGCGACAGCCCGGCCCGCGCCCGGGTCCCGCCCCTCAGGCCGAGGACCAATCACTGCCCGGAGCCTGCCGGGCTCGCCGAGGCCCCGCCCCCGGAGGACCAATCACGATCAGAGACGCCCAGACTCGGCGCAGGCCCCGCCCCGAGGCCCCGCCCCGAGGCCCCGCCCCCAGAGGACCAATCACGATCAGAGACGCCAGGACTCGGCGCAGGCCCCGCCCCCGAGGCTCCGCCCCCGAGGTCTCCCGGCGAGGGCCCCGGTGTGGCGCCCCCGACCCCGCCCCCTGCCGCGGCGCCCCTGACCCCGCCCCCTGCCGCCGCGCCCGACCGCCAGGGGGCGCCGCTGAGCTGCCTTCCCTGGGGCAGGTCCCCGGCCACCCGCGGGCCACCCGCCTTTCCGCGCTCCCCACTTGGAGACACCGCGGGCAGAGTCGCCTCCGCTCTTTATTAGACAGCGGGGACAGGCGGGGGTGGCGCCGCGCTGCCTTCGGGCTCCCTCCGTCGCAAGCCGCCTACAGGTCCCCCGAGGTCTCCGGCCTTTCCTTCTCGAGATGCTTCTTCTGGGGACCCTGGTTGGGGGTTGGGGGAGACGGAGGGGCGCTGGCGACCGAGGGAGGTCTAGCTGCCCCAGCTGCCCGGCCCTGGCGCAGGAGGGCTGTGCGGGCTGAGCCCGGAAGGACAGGGGGTGGGCGGGCTCACCATGAAGACTCTCTTCTCCTGGGCGGTCTGGAAGCGGCCGTGGCCGAACTTGGAGGTGGTGTCGATGAACTTGAGTTCGATATTCTCCAGGGCCTGGCGGCTGTGGTGCACCAGCAGGGACTGGGCGTCCGTGGGAGAGGAGAGCCAGGTGTAAGGTCCTCACCCACCGCCTCGCGCCACCCCAGTCCACCCCGGGAAGGACTCGCTCACCCAGCTGCTGCCAGAACCCTTCCTTTTTGCTCTTCCCACCCTCCTCCGAGCAAGGTGCAAGACAGGGAGGCCAGCCCCCAGAACCTTCCCACCGCCCATGGGGCTCCGGCTCCCCAGCCCACCACAGAGGCGCTGACCTTCCTCAGCGTGATGACCCGCTTCTTGGTGCCGGCAATGCAACCCTTCAGCATGACGAAGTCGTTGTTGACCTCCCCATAGTGCGGGAAGCCACCCTGCGGAAAGCTGAGTCAGCCAGGATCCAGGCCCCACAAGGGGCGGCCGAGTTAGGGGCAGCTGCAAGCCTGGCCCCAGGGAAGCACCCTGGGTCACTCCTCAGGGCAGCATCTGAGCCCCATTCCGAGTCCTTCCTTAGCTCATTTCACAATCTACATTTTAGTGAGGGAGAAACCGAGATTCCAGGACATGGAGTCCCTCGTTCCAGGCCCCGGAGCTGCTCCGGGATCGGAATCCGGGTAGCCTGAGTACAAGGCCCTGGCTGCAGCTGCTGCCCTCCACACCCACGGACAGCAGCGGGACAGGAAGCCGTCTGCAGGGGAGGCTCAGAGGACGCGGGAGCAGCACCGGCTTGCGTGCCAAGCCACCGCTCCCTGGGCCCTGAGCTCCCAGGGCCCGCCGGTCCGCCACATGCCTGCCCGTGCGTGCCCCGCGCGCTCACCAGTGGTGTGATGGACTTGTCAGTCACGTCGTAGCTGGTGGATGCATTGTTCCTGACCACCTTCCCATCCTGCTTGTGCAGCCCCCGGCCAATACGGTAGATCTGCCAGGAGAAGAACAGGGCACGCGGCGGGCAGCAGGGGGCCTCTGAAGCCAGTGGGACGTCTGTCCCCGCTAGCGTGTGTGCTTAGACCCAGGCACTGGAGGGGCATTTCGGAGCCTCTGGGGGGCCGGGCGGTGTCCACATCATGCACCCCACCCCCTGGGGTCTTGTCATGAGTGTCTCTCCACCACCAGGACTGGGGACACACCTTCTTGTTGAGCTCTGTGCGGTGGTGGTAGCCTTTCTGCCCGGCCCGAGCAATGGAGCAGCCCACGCGGGCAGGGTGCCAGGCGCCGATGCAGGCCACCTTGCGCAGCCCCTTGTGGGTCTTCCGCGGCAGTTTCTTGGTATGCCAACGGCTCGTGACCCCTGCAGGTGCGGGAGGTGAGGGGCGGCTAGTGGCTGAGAGGCCAGCCCAGCCCCCACACCCTCCAGGGGCCTTCCGGAAGCCACCAGACCCACCTTTGACACCCCGGCCCTTGGTGACGGCAATGACATCAATGATCTCACTCTGGCTGAACACGCTGTGCACCGGCACCTGCTTCTCTAGCCGGGCCTGAGCCCAGGCCACCTTCTCAGCCACCGTGCCGCCATTCAGCTGGATCTCCATGATGTGGGCCTTCTTCTGCCGGAAAGGCAGCAGCTTCATCTGTGGGACATGGCACAGCCAGTCGGCTCCTGGAGGCTCAGAGGCCCCGTCTGCAGATGCGGCATGACTGGCTAGTGACTCCCAGCAGGCTTTCATGCATGCATTCATTCAACGGATGTTCCAGAGCTCGGGTCTGTCTCTACGCTATGTTCGGTGCGAGGCACTGGGGGGATACAGCACGGAATGAGGCAGGCAAGGTCCTGGACCTCAGGGAGCCACTATCTAGTTGGGAGACAGAGATCAAGTAAATTCTTGGACAGGGCGGAGCATTCTAATGGAACAATGGGGGCAGAGGGGACAGTCCTTGCACACAGGGCAGTCAGGGGGGACCCTGCTGACGTGACACCAATAACAAGAAGGAGCCACTAAGTGAAGATCTGAAACTTTGAGGAGCATGGAGAAACCACATTTGCAAAGGCCCTGTGGCAGGGAGTTAGAGGGATGGAGAGGAGACCAGTGTGTCTGGACCATGGCGAACGAGGAGGAACGGGGTGCAGGATGAACTTGGAGGTGAGCAGGGGCCTGCCTGTGCGGGTCTTGTGGCCTTTATTCTTGCTGCAGGGTGTGACTCAGGGTGGTTCATATGTTTCGATATCTCTGGCTGCTGCTGTATGAGGCACGGGCTGAGAGGACACATGAGAGGAAGCAGGGACACTGGCCATGACCTAGTGCTCAGCAAGCACTTATGGAGCACCTACTGCATACAAGGTGCAGCCCTGAGGAAGCAGCCGGGCCCCTGCCCCTGGCGGCGCTCCAGTCCGTCAAGGGAAACGGACATGACCATGACCTGGTTACGTGTATAACCGGGAACAGCAGGGGGGAGCAGCGTGCTGTTCCAGGAAGGCAAGCCTTCCCTGAGGAGGAGACGCCAAGGGGGTGTTCCAGAATAAGCTGGACGGTGTTAGTAATTCATCAGCCCAAGCCAAGCCAGACCCCATGTACGAATGTTGGCTCACACACACGCTTGTGCCAGGACCCAAACTGAGGGGGCTGGTCCTCTACCCGGGACGTTTGGCAAGAGATCCAGGCCTCTCAGGGCATGGGAGGGCCCTGGTTGAGCCTGCCCTCAGGGCACCCTGATGCCTGGCACGCCATCCCTGGAGCGGCGGCCAGCCAGCACGACCTGTCACCCAGCCCTCTGGGCCTGTGCCCCAGGCTTGTGGTATTTTTAGGCTGACATTTGCCAGGGCTCCTGGAAGCTGGGATGGAGGAGAGTGGGGGAGGGTGGGTCCAGGGCGTGGCAAGGCTGCCAGGCTGACCTGGGTGTGGACAATGACACGGATGACCTTGCAGTACTTCTTCATGGCAGCAAAGTCCTTCTGCAGCTGCTTCTTGCCGTCCGCGTCCCGCCACCTCTTGCAGGCTTTAGTGAAGGCTTTCTTCTTGCTCTTGTGCCTGAGCCACAAGCAGGAGACACTTAAAGGGCCAGCCAGGGGCACCTCGCCAGGCCCGTCTGGGCCCCACATGCCCACAGCCCACTGCGTGGGGCTCTTAGAACAGTGCATGCCCCCTCCTCTCTCCTTCCCTTCCCAGGGAGGCCACTGCCGGGCCTGCCTCTGGGCCCCGGGGGTCTCTGGGCTGCTGACACAGGGACCGCTCCCTCCCTGGATGCTATCCCCGGCTGATGGTGTCTGAGATGGAGGGGCACAATCTAAGAGGCTCCAAGAGGTCAGCCACCTCGCCTGTGGTCATCCAGCCCGCTCTGGCTCAGGGCCCCAAACCTGTCACCTCCCCAAGAGGGCCAGGACGGATGTGCCTCCAACTCTGTAAGGACGGGGGTATCTGTGAGGTTCCTTGGGCAGATGGGCCTTCCCTTTCAGGACTTAGTGCAAGGGAAGATCTAAGGCCCCAGAGTGCCTTTTGTTCTGATGAGAAGAGCTTGTCTGCAGGCTCCTTCCCTTTTTCACCCTGGCTGCTAGGAAGCTCTGAGCCAACTCTGACAGTCTATCAGATTAGTCCCTTAATGTAATTCTTTTTTTTTTTTAAGATTTTTTTAAATTTATTTATTTGTTAGAGAGAGAGAGAGCGAGCACAGGCAGACAGAGTGGCAGGCAGAGGCAGAGGGAGAAGCAGGCTCCCTGTCAAGCAAGGAGCCCGATGTGGGACTCGATCCCAGCGTCCTGGGATCG
>ML109085.1:94877-137298 GCA_003697995.1 Taxidea taxus jeffersonii
TTTTTTAAATTTATTTATTTGTTAGAGAGAGAGAGAGCGAGCACAGGCAGACAGAGTGGCAGGCAGAGGCAGAGGGAGAAGCAGGCTCCCTGTCAAGCAAGGAGCCCGATGTGGGACTCGATCCCAGGACGCTGGGATCATGACCTGAGCCGAAGGCAGCCGCTTAACCAACTGAGCCACCCAGGCGTCCCCCTTAATGTAATTCTTAATCGGAACCCTTGCTTCCTCTCTTTCTCTATCCCAATTTCTACTCCAGTCCCCTTGCACGTGTCTCTTGTTGAAGCGAAGGCAATCCCCCATAAACACGGTTCCTGAAGACACTGCTCCTGCCCACCCACCCCCACTGTTCCAGCACCGGCCTGGGGATGGAGGGATGGCCAGACCACACAGGCTCCGCCCGAGGGTGGCCCTCACCAGTCCTTGTAGAAACGGCGACGGCACTCGTCACTAAGGTGCTCTGCAAAGATGGTCTTGAAGCTCCGAAGGCCTCGAGGGGTAGCTACGTAGCCGACCACGCCTACCACCACCAGAGGAGGCGTCTCTACGATGGTCACTGCCTCCACTTCCTCCCGCTTGGAAATTTCTAGAAGAGACCCAGAGGCAGGAACATGGAGGAGAGCGTCCGGAGCCCATGGGAAAGAGCCAACTATAGCCCGTCCTGCCCAAGGGAGCATGGAGCACCAGGGTCTCAGGGCCCCCACTGACCTCCAGCCACCAGCCTCCCCACTCCCTGCCCCTTCGCACTCTGCCCTGCCCCAGGCATGGAGCAGGTGCTGGCCAGGGCTCTTCTGGTGGTCTACGTTCTACCTCTGAGATCTCAGACAAGGCCTGACCTGCTCCCTGCCTCAGTTTCCCCACCAGATCATCTGGAAATGGGCTAGGAGAGCCCACAGCCAGGGCAGCATCCCCCAAAGGGTTGGGTCCAGGATTCCCTCAGCGGAGCTCACGTAAACATTTTTAATTTTAATAGTTATGAATATATGTGGATGAGTTCTAGAAAAACACATATAATCTGTCCCAAACCAATGATTTTGTAGATGTTATTACCGAGACTAATACAAAGTAGAAGTGTACGTTTCCAGCGTATATTAGGAGCGGGCCGCCTGGGTGGCTCAGCGGTTGAGCATCCGACTCTGGGTCTTGGCTCTGGTCATGACCTCAGGGTTGTGAGATCAGATCGAGCTCCATGTGGCTGGGGACTCTGCTTGAGATTCTTCCCACCTTCCTCTCCCCCTCTCCCTCCCCACCACTTGCACGTGCTCTCGTTCGCTAGCTCAAGTAAATAAATAAATCCTCAAAAATAAATACATAAATTGAGGTGCCTGGGTGGCTCAGTGGGTTAAAGCCTCTGACCTGAGCAGGACGGGCAGGTCGTATCCATGTCGAAACCCGGTTGTGACCCTATTACCATACTTTTCTAAGCTATTTCCATCGGGAAACCGGGGGAAGAGTTCGTGGGAGCTCTGTCTTCGTCCTTAGAGCCACACGTGAGCCCACCCTGATCTGAAGACAAAAGTAGATGGGGCACCTGTCTTTGAATCATAGCTTCTCCCCTTACTAACCGGGCAACCCGCAAGTTTCCTAACCGCTTAATCTCCTCATCTGTAAACTGGGGCCAAGGACAGTGGTCAGGGCTCAGTGACAGTGCCCTGATCGTGGCTCCCTCGGGCAGGGCCTTGCCCGTTCTGGGGCTGCTTCCCCTCCTGGACCCCAGTTCTGGCCCCTAGCCTCCGGAAGTCTCTCCAGATCCCCTAGCAGGCCTGGCAAGGAGGCCCCACACCTCCCCATGGGTCCCCCTGCAGCCACTCACTGAGCCCAGGCCTGTGCACCTCTCGGACGGTGTGCGTCATGCCCGCCTTGTAGCCCAGGAAAGCCGTGAGGTGCACCGGCCGGCTGGGGTCGTCCCGGGGCCAAGTCTTCACCTTGCCCCGGTGCCGGTGGCTCCTCTTGTGGGGCAGGAAGCCCAGGTGTCCGTGCCGAGGGGCGGAGAACTTCCGGTGGGACTGGCGGCAGGAGGGGAGGGAGGTCAGAGCTGGGGTGTCTCTGGTGGGGGCGGCTGATTAGGACGGGAGCCCAGACCCAGGAAAGTGAGTCAGAGACCCCAGACTGGGCCCCAGTGGTCTTCGGTGCCCCGCTCTGTCCGCAGGAAAGGAGGGAAGGTTGCCTCAGGGCCAGTGTCTTAGGGACAGAGCCGGTCACCAAGCTCTCCTCACCCACAGACGTCCTGCTTCAGTGAGCTCAGCCTGCTGGGCCCAGCAGGGACAGGCCCACACCGTGGCTGAGGACTAAAGGGACAGGGGGCCACTGCCATCTGTCCATTTCCTGCCCATTCTAGGCCTGGCAACCTGAGCTCGGGCCCCCTGTGGTCCCTTCAGTCACCTATTCCCCCAAAGGCCCCAGGCCCATCCCTGCTGGGAGACTCCAGAAGCCCACCTGCCCCTCCCAGGAAGCCGGCTGGCTCTTGCCCCCCAGCCCACTGACCATGGCTGTGGGTCCCTGTAGGTCAGGAAGGGAAGGGGCCTCCCGACAGGCGCCGGAGGCCAAGTGGCAGGGCCGAGTGGCAGGCCAGCTCCCAGATTTAGCCCTTGGCAGGGGAGCTTGGTCATGTCCCGTGGCAGACATGGGCTCCGGTGCCAGGAGCAGGCCTGTCCTGGGGCGGGGCGCAAGGGGGCATCAGATGGGCAGCCCGGGGTGGGGATACCTGGGGCCAGGCCTGTCACTCCTGTCCTCAGGCTCTGAGACTGGTTCACGCCCATGGCGTGGGACTGGCCCTGGGACTGTTTTCTGCCTTGTGCTACCCTCCCAGGACAGGAACACCTTGGCCTGCTAAGGAGTCAGGGAACCCCAGCCAGGGAGGGGCCTTCTTCCAGGGTTGCCGCCACAAGGGTCTCGCCTGGTGGGCAGGCAGGGAGGTGGAGGGAACTCCTGTCCTGTCCTGAGGGCGGTGAGCCAGGGCTGCACAAACTGCGGGGGGGGGGGGGGGCTGCGGGCAGGGGCGCTAACAGCTGTGATCCTAGAACGAGGAGTCTCTATGGTTCCGAAGTTCTGAACCCGGAGAATCAGTTGTATAGGTCTAAAATGTCTCTGGGGGCCTGTGAGGCCCTGACGCTAAGATCTACGTGACTCAAATGCTGGGGCCCTTGTTACTCTCAAAGCCACTTTTATTCCTTTGGGCCAAACCCCAAAGGAATAAAATCCCTGGCCAGGGGCAACCCTCAGCCTCCGGAGTGGCCCGGGGGGGTGGGGGGCAGAGGCTATCTGAGGGGAGGAAGCCCAGGAGGGACACCCGCAGACTCAGGGCAAAGGGAACGCCGTATATGTGGGACTCCGGGCGCATTGCAGGACAGGCGGCAGCCGTGGGACGGACTCTGGGCTCCCAGGCCAAGAAGCAGAGGGCGGAGCACAAGAGCCACAAGCTGCCTGGGTTCCTCCCTCTCCGCTGCCTCGTCCGCTTCTGCTACGTGATCTCCAAGTCCCTCTGCTGCCTGGTACGGGGGAGAGCTGCCAGACCAGTGCTTTCCCTGAGCACAGGTCTCTGCTTTCTCCTGTCCTCTGCAGCGACGGGTCTGGCCCAGATCTATTGGGTTCCCTTGCTCAGTCCAATGTTGTAGGCCAATGTTAAGATTCTTTTGGTCGGAGGCTTCTGGGTGACTCAGTGAAGCATTGGCCTTCAGGTCCAGTTGTGATCTCAGGGTCCTGGGATGGAGCCCCACCTTGGCATCCCTGGTCAGCGGGGAGCCTGCTTCTCTTTCTCTCCTCCCAGCCCCCACCACTCCCATTCTCTCTCTCAAATAAATAAATAAATAAATAGTCTTTTTAAAAAGTTCTTTTGGGGCACCTGGGTGGCTCGGTGGGTTAAAGCCTCTGCCTTCGGCTCGGGTCGTGGTCCTGGGGTCCTGGGATCGAGCCCCATATTAGGCTCTCTGCTCAGTGGCGAGCCTGCTCCCCCCCACCCCCGGCCCGCCCCACTCTCTCTCTCTGCTGCCTCTCTGCCTACTTGTGATCTCTGTCTGTCAAACTTAAAAAAGAAAAAGGTTCTTTCGGTTGGATAGCATGTGTTTCTAAGAGTTCATGGTTTCAGGAGTTGACATTTCTGCGATCACTGATTCCGTACATCCATAGTGTGGAGGACTCTGTGGCCCTGGCCCCAGCTACTAGGCACGAAGAGACCAGCACCCTCCCCGGTACAGGCCAGGGGCCCTGTCAGGTATGGAGAACACCCAGGGCGGTCAGCAGGGCCCTGGTCAGTGGAGCTGCCCCAGGGGGGACACCAGTGCCCAGGGCCAGGGCAGAACCACGGGAGCGGGACCAGAGCACTCTGCTCCCAGGGGTCCCCAGGACAAGCCCTGCCTCTTGCTGTGCCCCAGACGGGACCCCTAGGCTCACTGGCATTAGCCGGTCCATGAGAGGCCTTGGAAGACACAGTGGGGCCCAGAGAGGGCTGCGGGGAAGGGGCAATTCCGGGAAGGCTTCCTGGAAGCGCGGGGCGTTTGGCCGTGTGTGTGATCTGTTGGTGCTGTGCTATGCTTGTGCCAGCGACCTGAGCTCTTCGAAGCGCCCAGCTGCGCCCCCGCGCTCCCGGCTGCACTTGCCACGTGCATGGACACCCACGAAACTGGGTGAACGGCTCGCTTATTCCTGTGTCCGTGTCGTCTCCGAGCGCAAGCAGGACAGGAAGAAAACAAAACAAAAAGAAAGCAAGCAGGGGCCTCCGCTTCCTTCACAGGAGTATCCCATCCCGAGGACCTGGAGCAGCGCCGGGCCCAGAGGACGCGACACCGAGGTGGTGCGGGGCAGTAGCGTGCGCAGGGCTGCCGCGGCCCACCATTGGGCGGGCCGAGGAAACTACAAGTCCCACAGTGCTTCGCGAGCGGCGGTCGCCTTGCTCAGGCGCAGCCGCCTTGGGGCAGCCTAAGCAGCGGGCGAACTACAAGTTCCATGGAGCCTCGCGAGCACCGCGCCCTACCTTGCGCGCCGCCCTAGGGCGTCTTCTGAGGCCGGCGAACTACGAGTTCTATGGAACCTCGCGAGAACCTATCCCCACCACACCCCCTCCCCGCCCAACCCCCGCTCTGGCGCAGCCGCGCTAGGGCGTCCTCGGCGGCTGGCGAACTACAAGTTCCATGGAGCATCGCGAGCATCAGTTTCCACCTCCACTTCCCGCGCCGGCGCAGCCGCGCTAGGGCGTCCTCGGCGGCAGGCGAACTAGGCCGTGGGATCCAGGCGGAGGCCGCGGTTGTGCGTCAGACAGTGGGTCGCTCCCGCGCGCCGCCGCTATGCCGGACAGCTGGGACAAGGACGTGTACCCCGAGCCCTCGCGCCGCACGCCGGCGCCCTCGCCGCAGACCTCGCTGCCCAACCCCATAACCTATCTGACGAAGGCCTTCGACCTCCTCGTGGACCGGCCCGTGACCCTAGCTAGAGGTACGGACCCCATCCGGGCCCCTTCGCCCAGCCTGGATGACCAGCTGCACGCCGGGCTTCGCCCCCGTGGCCGGCCCCCGCCGTCCGCACCTGCGGGCTCAGTCGCCTCCTTGGGCCCCTCGGCCCCCCACCTTCAGTGCATCCAGGAACGCCCCTCGCTCCCACCCGAGACCGCTCGCTGCGTTTCCTCCACGCACCCTGGGTCTCCGGCCTCGCGCAGTTATTAGGGGCTGTTTGCGGATCGCAGTCTGGCCCGGGGCTGGCTAAGCCCCGTCTGCGTTGTGCACGGAAGGCAGTGTGCAAACCGGTGTTGAGGGCCTCTCTGCCAGCCTTGTGCACGCCTGCAAGATGACCGGGGTGGTCAGGTGCTGGCCGAGGTCCCCTCAACCCAGGTGTGCTGTGACTTGTAGTCCGTGTGTGCTCGCGCCTAATGGCTGTCCAGATGCCCCCGACTCCGGCGCAAACCGGGCGGGTGTTTACAACAGCTCTCGGCTGCCCCGCTGCTGAGCTGGCCCAGTGGAGGCCGCGGCACGAGCACGCTCTCCCTCAGGCACTACTGCCCGGCGGTTCATCCATCCTAACGGAGTCGTTCCTTCAGCAACCCAGCCGCCCAAGTGCTGCGACGCCCTGGTCACTCTTCTTAAGATAAAGTCAGCAAATCACAGCCCCAGATCTGGAAAAGGCACAGCAGTGGACCCACTCCTTCTCAGAAAGTGTTCTGTGTGTCTGGAGGAATGAGATGTCACTAGCTCAGCTTGCCAGTTCCTGGGTGGGGACGTTGAGGCCGGGAGGTTAGTGGCGGCAGAACTGGCTTGGGGCCTCTGCCTACTGGGAAGACCCCGTGTTGTGGGGAGGTTGGCGAGCAGTAGGACCCGTGGAAAGGTGCGGGCTTGGAGAGCATGGGTTCAGAATCCTGAGTTCTCTTTGGGCCTTGGTACTCTGTACTGGGACTTCCCCAGGACAATACACATGGTGCCCGGCTCCCAGGAAGGGTTAGGGTTTGGATTAACCCAGCCCAGGACTAGCAGCCACACCGGGTTTCTTTTTTTTTTTTTTGTCTAATTGGCAGTTTTCGTACAAGCTGGAAAAGTTTGGGCAGTCTGCCCCTTCCGTGGCTTGTGAGAAAAGAACAGAGCTAAGAGCGCACTCTAACTGTGGCCTGTCCAAATCGACGGGGCCCTTGGAGTCTGGGGTTTTCTCTTTACAGAGTTTATAGAGCGGCAGCACGCGAAGAACAAGTACTACTACTACCACCGGGAGTTCCGCCGTGTGCCAGACATCACTGAGTGCCGGGAGAAGGATATCTTGTGCATGTTTGAAGCAGAAATGCAGTGGAGAAGAGACTAGTACGTCCTGCTTTTGGTGTCCCTTCTTGGTTGAGAAACACTGAGTCTTGCTCAGTGAGCATCTCCTGTTGGGCTCTCATCCCCCAGGGATACCGTGGGATGGTGGTCAGGGGCCAAGACCTCCAGGAGGGTTTGGCCCAGATTCTGAGGGTGGAGGGGCCAGACAACAAGGCCATAAGGTCTTGCTTTCATTCTACTGTCTCTGCGTACAGGGAAAGGATTTCTTGTAAACCACTTTTTTTTTTTCTTTTTCAGTAAAGTTGATCAAGAAATAGTCAACATTATCCAGGAAAGGCTGAAGGCCTGTCAGCAGCGGGAAGGTGAGAACTACAGGCAGAACTGTGCCAAGGAGCTGGAGCAGTTCTCCCAGGTGGCCAAGGCTTACCAGGACCGCTGTAAGCAAGCCCCCACCCTGGCCTGATCCTTGACCCCTAACATCATTGCCCAAATTTTGCCAGCTGGTTGGGGGGGGGGGCAGTATTTAAGACAATCTCCAAACCCAAGGTCCCTTTACTGCTGAGTGTCATCACTGTTTCCTCCCCCCCTTGTAAAGACTGGCTTGTATTCTGGTAGAAACCGGCCCATGACTTCCCTCCCTTCTTTTTCCCAGATCACGACCTGGGGGCCCATTATTCTGCCAGGAAGTGCCTGGCAAAGCAGAAGCAGCGGATGCTGGCTGAGAGAAAGGCGGCTAAAGAGGCCACTGTTGCTGCCTAAAGCAGCTCCTTGAGCACCTTCCTGAAACGATACTAAAATAAAGAGTAATAAGAAAGCTGTTCTTGGTGTCACTTTCTGTCCCCCACCTGGACTTGCTGGTCCTATCTCCCTTTAAATCCAGCTTAGGACTAAGCTCATAAGCAAAATAAACAAGAAACACCGTTAACAAGCTTTAGCTCACTTTATTTTTCTTGTATAAAACTATGTGGTAGCCACAGCTGGAGCCTGGGTCCTCTGCACAGAGACTCTGGTGTGGGTCTTCACAAGATGGTCGGTGAACTCCTAGAGGAGGGAGACAGGGCTTTAGCTGCAGCCACACCCCAGCACCATGTACACTCGCGAGGCCAACGACGTGGCTGGGCAGGCAGTACCTGATAGGGAGACTTGGTGAACACAGTCTCCTTCCAGAGGTCAGGGGTGAGATAACTGTAGGTTTTGGAGATAGCATCAAAAGTAGCCTTGGCTGGAACAGAGAAACAGAAGGTTGGCGGATTCACAGACACAACACCCCAGGTGCAGGCAGATGTCGCGCTCCTAGGAACAGAGAGGCCACTTGGGGCCAGTCTGCCGTGCATTAGGAGGGCCTTCCTCTCTCTCTCTCTGCAAGTACGCCAAGCACACACGGAGTATGATTAAGCGGAGCTGAGAGAGGCCACAGCCCCCATGAGGGCCACCTACCAAAATTCCCCAGGGTGGCAGTGCAGCCCCTGGCCGAGGTATAGCAGTCGTCGATACCGGCCATCATGAGTAGTTTCTTAGGCACGGGGGCCGAGACAATGCCAGTGCCTCTGGGGGCGGGGATGAGACGCACCAGCACAGAGCCACAGCGGCCAGTCACCTGGAGGGTGGAGGGATCAGGAGATGACCTACGGAGAGTCTGCACCACCGCAGAGCCGTCGCTCACTACCCGCAAGCCTACCTTGCAGGGAACAGTGTGGGGCTTGCCAATCTTGTTCCCCCAGTAGCCTCGCCGCACGGGGACGATGGAAAGCTTGGCCAGGATGATGGCCCCGCGGATGGCAGTGGCTACCTCCTTGGAGCACTTGACACCCAGACCGACGTGTCCGTTGTAATCTCCGATGGCGACAAATGCCTGTGAAGAGCCTGAGGTGGCTGGTGGTCCACTGGCCGGCATGGCCATTGGGCCACCACTCGGGATCTGTGGCGCCCCTCGAGGAAAGGGTGGCCACTGTGAGGCCACTCGGTGGTCCCGAGGAGATCCTTCCTCTCTCTCCCGATTACGAAAGCCACACGCGTGGGATCAAGTGTGACCGTGCAGAGCTGAGAGAGTCCCACGGAGCCCCGTGCACACGCAGCTCAGCATACCCAAGGGGGCTGGGGTACCTTGAACCTGGTCCGCTGGCCAGCGCGCGTCTGCTTCTGCACCGGCATGATCTTCAACACCTCGTCCTTGAGGGAGGCTCCCAGGAAGAAATCGATGATCTCCGACTCCTGCGGGGCGAGGACGCGGCCACGCAGGCGCTTACCGCACAAAGCCCAGGAGCCACCCGCGACGCTCCCCCCTGAGAGCCTCCGCCCGCATCCCGGCGCCGGTTTCCCCGCCGTCCCCACGCCGTCTCAGCGGGACGCCCGCGCTCGCTCGCCGGCTGGGCTGGGGCACCGATGCCGCCCACGCACCCGCGTAAGGGCCCCGCCTTACCTTGATGGGCAGAGAGAAAAGATAGATCTCCTCCAGAGACTTGATCTTCATGTCCTTGACCAGACGGCCCAGCTTGGTGACGGGGATCCACTGCGGAACAAGGCCTCGGTGACCACGGTGCCCCGATCGGCGCCGCCCCGGGCCCGTCTCCCGCGAGGGTCCAACCTACCTCCTTGTCCTCGGCCTTGCCCCCGCGAGCTCCGCGGCCTCGGCCCCGGCCCCGACCACGGCCCCGGCCCCGACCGCGGATGCCGCTGCCGAAGCCTCCGCGGAATCCGCCGCGGCCTCCCATTCCAGGGCCCCCGGGCCCTCCGGGCCCTCCCGCAGCACCGGCGTCATCCGCCATTTGCTGAAAGGACAACGAGAGTGGGTCGGTCAGTGAGGCCCCCGCACACGCGGCCTGCCGGGGCCACGGCTCCCGCCCCGAAGGAACAGCGCGCCGGACCGAGCCTCGCCGGAAGGCCGCACACCCCCGCGCCAGGCCCCGCAGCGGCCACCGCGGCCGCGCAGCACACTCACGTGTTCTCTCGGAGAGGAAGAGCGAGGCCGCGCGAAGCCAGTCTTTATACCACGCCAAGTGCCGCGAGATCTCGGCGGCCCCGCCCCAGGCGCGCGTCCGCGACGGGCTTAATGGAGCGGAGGCCGCGCGCTCCCGGCTCCCCCCGCCCACTCCGCGTGCGCCTGCGCACCTGCGGCCTCGCGGGCCTGAGCGCGTGCGCCGCCGCCGCCCCGCTGCCTGGCGCCGCGAGGTAGGTCCGCGCCCAGCTCCCCCTGCCCGCGCGACCCTGGGTGGTAGCCGGGGGGTCGGCGTTGGTTGAAAATCACCCGCGGCTTTGGCGGTGGCCGCGGGTGAGATTCGGCGCCCAGAGCCACCGGGGCCTCAGCTCACCGCCCGCTCGTCCGTGCGGGCTGGTGAAACCCAGGCCCCGACACGCGCCCCGCCGTCCCCCGCCCGCGTGCGCTCTGGCGTCCGAGCCCTGACCCCGTGTCTGCCCGCAGGACGCCGACGCCGCGACCGCGAGGCCCACGCCGCCAGGACCGCGGGGAGGGGGGCTCTGCCTTCGACGCCCAGCAGAGCCGTGGGTCTGAGTCGTGCAGGTGGGGGCGCCCCCGGCCCGCCCGCCTGGAGCCGCATCTGTGGGCGCGCGGAGCAAGGTGCGCAGCGGGAGGGAGGCCCCCTGCCACGCGTTCTCCTGCCGGCCAGCCCAGCTCCGCCTCGGATGCCGCCGAGGGGTACAGTTTGGGCCCCAGGGGTTGCGCTGACTCCTGCGTGGCGCTCCGTGGGTGGCGGGGCCAGACCTGAAGCCCTGCTGTGTCCCACACACCGCATCGCTTCCATAGTAGCGAAGCACTTGTGAGCTTGGGGGAGTGGGCTGGGCCGACAACCCACTGGCGAGTGTGACAGTGAAGGGAGACACCCCCAAGGGGAGTCGGGAGGCCAGATGGGGAGCCCTGCTGCTCACTCCCAGTTACAGGCCCCATAGGGAAGGACGGGGGGATTACTCCCGCAGCTCAGGCGTCACCCTGAATCCTCAACCTTTCTCGATGAAATAAAGTTCCTTTGTTTTGTCTGTTGGAGGCCTGCTTGTGGTTTCGCCGTAGCTCGTGCGTCCTGAACTGCAGTTATTCCCAAGTAAGCACTTTTGTCGGTGAAATAACTGGGTTTTCTTTTGCAGATTGACACAAGAATGAGAATGTAGGATTCCCAGCTCAAGGGCTTGCATGGGCTCCTTACTGCTCCCGGGGGGGTAGGGTCTGGGATAGGATGTGGTGAGCTCCGTACTCAGGGCTGCTGAACGAGCAGTTCCCTGTTACCTGCTTCAGATGGGCAACATGCTGGTTTCCCTGGTGGAGATTGATTTCCCTGTGTCTTCTCAGGCCTGCCTACGTGGTCCGAGCCTAACCGTTCTGGAAGGCTTTCCCACAGACTAGGCTCCCCACCGAGGTGGCACCACAGGTTGCACGGGTCTCTGGTCCTCACTTCCTTTCTGATCTGTGCTCTGCAGCTAGTTCCATGAGTCTTAGATCCTAAAAGATCTGATGGTGGGTCAATGTCAAAAGTCCCTGGGCTCTTGGAGATCTGGCCTGGGCAGCACTATTTGAGAAGGGAGAAAGGAACAATTCCTACATTCCTGCCAAAGCCTCAGCTTTGGGGAAACAGTCATCAGAAGTTTGGTTCGCAACCTAGTGCTGCTTGGGGATCAGCTGACAGCCACTCCCAAGACTGGCTTCAGGGACCTGCCCCAGGTCCAGGCTACCTGGATGACCAGGTAGCTCAAACTCTGAGCAAAGGCCATATGGTACAGGATCCTAGTGGGCCCTGGGCCAGGGCTGTGATTGGCCTGAGCTGGACAATGCCACTGTGAGGTCGGCCCACTCCTGCTGTGAAATGGAGGCTCCTGAGCCCTGGGGGTCAGTGGAGCTGCCGTCCAGACACAGATCATGGTGAGACTGGGACCCTTTTGCCCCTGGCCCTTAAATGTGGTCCTAATTTGAGACCTCCCCAGAGCTGGACCCCATTCCTCACTCTGAGCAAGGGTGAACAGTGGGTTACAAGCTCCCAAATAAGACAAGGAAAGCGGCCTTTGTGAGGGCTCTGGCCAGGTCTAACTCCAGGCCGAGGCCAGCTTCTCCAGTTGGGGACTGGTAGTCTTGGTCTTGACCCTCACAGCTGCCCCCTCAAAGTGGGTGCTGACCCACCACTCCACTTGGGGCTCTCCTGGCCCACCTCCCCATCCTGGGGTGTCCCTCTGGGTGTGTGGCTGGATCCCGGTTCAGCCCGTCCCTGATTTTGGCCTGGCCTTTGCAGAGTGGCGGCTATGATCTCAACCTCTTCGCCAGCCCTCCCGACTGCAACTTCCTGTGCTCTGTGTGCCATGGGGTTCTCAAGAGGCCGGTGAGGTTGCCATGCAGCCATATCTTCTGCAAGAAATGCATCCTCCGGTGGCTAGCCAGGTGCTAGTGGGCACCCAAGAGGCTGGGAGGACAAGGGCAGGGCTGTGTCCGTTCCTGTGGCCCAGAACAGAGGGTGGGCCAAGCATTACATAACTGGGCATTAAGAATCAGCTCCCAGATCTAGGACACTAAAGTACGTGTGTCCCCGCACCCTGTGGCACTTAGAGCCCATGGCCCCAGCCTCAGAGCTGAGTCCCCATGAAGCCCTCGGGCCTCTTCCAGCTCAAGAGAAGGGACCACCTGGGAAGGTGTGTTACTGCTTCTTGGTCCCTTCCCACTCCCAACACTCTTCACCCCCCATTCCTGCCTCCTAGACAGAAGACCTGTCCATGCTGCAGGAAAGAGGTGAAACGGAAAAAGATGGTCCATGTAAATAAACTCCGCAGGACGATTGGCCGCCTGGAAGTCAAGGTAGCCTGAAGCGCCTGCTCCCAGCACCCTTCTTGCTCCGGCCAGGGGAGGGGGTAAGGAGAAGCCTGTCCTCAGAGCCCAGGGTTTCTGGTCTAGGAGCGCTGACTGCAGCCTCAAGGTCATCAGTCCTGCCTGTGTGGGTCCCATCTCTACCACTTACTTGCCGGGTGACTTTGAGCAAGTTACCTAACCTTTGAGCTTCTAGGGTCTCAGCTGTAAAATGGGGATTATGTAAGATTTTTAGAGGATGAAGTGTCTTCTCTGCTGGCCGTCACCCCAGTCCCCTAATTTTATAGATGAGAAACTGAGCTTTAAAAAACAAACTTGGCTTGTGTACAACAGCAAGATCAGCCCTGCCATGTACACCCCAGTTCTCAAGCCCTCAGCCCTGTGCACCTGCTCTCAGAGGTCTAGATTCTTCCCACCTCCAAACATTTGCCCAACTCTTTCCCCCTCCACATCACAGATGCTGGGAGAGCTTGTCAGGAAAGTCATAGACTGGGGTGTGGGGTGTGGGGGGGTTCTGTGTAAAGCAGTTAACTCCAGTGCTGGGTGGCCATGTCCCGCCTGGTTTGGCTCATATGGTGCTCTCCCTCACCCTCAGTGCAAGAACGCGGAAGCAGGCTGCTTGGTGACGTGCCCCCTGGCCCATCGAAGGGGGCACCAGGACTCATGCCCTTTCGAGCAGATGATCTGCCCCAACGAGGGCTGCACGGCCCGGGTGCTACGCGGGGCCCTGGCTGAGCACCGGCAGCACTGCCAACGTGCGGCCCAGCAGCAGTGCCCACTGGGCTGTGGGGCCACCCTGGGCCCCGCGGAGCGTGCACACCACAACTGCTACCGGGAGCTGTGCAACGCCTGGAACCAGCGTCGGGAGCGCAGCCGGACCCTGGTGCTCGGCCTGCTGCGGCGCATGCGCAAAGTGCACCGCAGCACCAATCTCATCCGCAGGCAGCTGGCCCAGCTCGGGGACTTCCTGGAGGAGGAGGACGCGCTGCTCATGGGAGCCCCGCAACGGGAGGCCGAGGCCACCCCAGAAGGCAGCATTGGGGCCGAGGTGGGGGGGGGCCCAGGGCCACGGTACCGTGTAAATTGAGGGGAAATAAACGCAGAGCCCAGGCCTGGCCCGTCCTGCCGCCTCTGTGCTTGCCGGCCTCACAGCTTTATCCCATTTGCCACCCGCCCCCCTTCCAGGTACTACTGCCTTCACCACGTGGGGACACTGGCCTTTCTCCCTGGGCCGCTCCTGCCCGTGAGGCTCTTCTCCTTGCTCCCCGTTTGCCTTTCTTTTCCCTCGCAGAGGTTTTCCCTGATCCCCTCCCAGTCTCCTTCCCGTTACTTCTACCAGTTTGTTAACCAACTTCCCCGTCACAGCAACCGCTCAAAACCCTCAACTCCTAGGGAAAGCCCACGCCTCACAGGGAAGCCCCAGTGTGTCTGATCTCCTGCCCGTATGGCCTCCGGACAGCCACAGGGGCCCCCGCTCGACTCAGGCGGCACCTGACCTTCCCCACCGCCCGGTCCTGTCGCCCTGATCCGTTCTTCCCACCGCGCGCGTCGCCCAACGCTCCCGATGACCCCCTGCCCGACTCCCCCAGCACCTGCTTCTCCAGTGCCTCCCGAATGTCTAGAGCCGCGCTTCGCACTGGAATGTGGTCAATAAATGTCTGAGAGGCTCTGAGGTTACCCGATTTGCTCATTGACCCTCCGTATCTGTCACGGCGGACCGCGAGCACCTGACTGCGCTCCTACCCAGATCCCAGACGGCCGAGGGCCTCGGGATGACCCCAGTAAACATTTCCAACGACTCCTTTTTTTTTTTTTTAAGATTTTATTTATTTATTAGAGAGAGAGAGAGAGAGTGAGCACAGGCAGACAGAGTGGCAAGCAGAGGCAGAGGGAGAAGCAGGCTCCCTGCCGAGCAAGGAGCCCGACGTGGGACTCGATCCCAGGACGCTGGGAACATGACCTGAGCCGAAGGCAGCCGCTTAACCAACTGAGCCACCCAGGCGTCCCTCCAACGACTCCTTTTTAAAAACTTCACTAAAGGGGTGGCTCGGCGGGTTAAAGCCTCTGCCTTCGGCTCAGGTCATGATCTCGGGGTCCTGGGATCGAGCCCTGCGTCGGGCTCTCTGCTCGGCGGGGATCCTGCTTCCTCTCCCTCTGCCTGCCTCTCTGCCTCCTTGTGATCTGTCCAATAAATTAAAAAAATATTTTAAAAAATAAATAAAAAGATAAAAACTTCACTAAAAAACCAACATTGGGCAAACCCCGCGGCCTGCGGCAGCCGCCCCCACGCGGCTCTACCGCGATCCTCCAGGCCAGAAGCGCCTCGACCGGCTTCCGCTTCCTGACACAGCCGGGGCTGCCCACAGCAAAGATGGCGCCCAGCGCGCAGCTGGTGACGTCACAGGGCCCGGGGGCGGTGACGCCATCTGCCGCGCGCCGGCAGGGAGGAGGGGAGCGGGTGTTTCCCTCACGCGGCGGCAGCGGCGGCGACATGGCGGAACCCGCGGCGGGAGTGGGCCGCTTCAAGGCCAAGTGAGCCGGGGCGCTGCGGCTGTGGGTGCCGCCCAGGGAGGGAGCGGGGTCCACCGCCCGAGTGGCGGATGTGCCTGTCCTGGACCGGACGCCCGTTCGGGCCTCAGAGAGCCTGAGGGCGGGCTGGCCCCGGAGCCCGGCGGGTCTCCCCGAGCCTCAGTTACTGAAGAGCCGCTCCGGGGCGGGCTGCGCGGGGCTCTCACCCCTGTCCCCTGCAACGTGGAGCCGGAGGAGAGCTCAGGAGAGGGGCGTCCGCTGCGGCCCCGGCTGCTGCGGGATCCCGGGGACTCGGGGGAACGCTTGGGGCGCAGGGCCCAGGCTGCGATGGACTCCTCCCCGCGCTGAGCTCGGCCTGAGGGCGTGAGCGTGCCGCGCAGCTCGTTTGCATCCGCGAGCGAGGAGCACCCCCAGAGGGGAGGCCTGGGGCCGAGGGCGTCTCTGGGCCCCGCGGCACCAGAGACGTGGGGAAGAGAGACCCAAGCCGCAGGCGGGACAGCCTGTGTGGCAGGAGCCTTGGCTCCTCCAAGTGAGGGTGTGAGAGGCGCGCAAGGAGCGGGGAGGGTTTTGAGGCAGGGCAGTGACCTACACGTCTGTGTTTGGAGAGGCCTTTTTAGCAGCAGGGTTTGGGGCGATGGAGACGCGGCCTGGCCGTGGGGCTGGAGCGGCTGTCCGGATGACCCTGCCGCGGCCTGCGCCAGCGTGGAGGCCGCCAGAGGGGAGGGAGGAGGCAGCATGAGGCTGCACACACGAGTGCCACTTGGGGAGTGGGAGGAGGGAACTAGGGTTGGGGAGGGGGCAGGAAGCTGCTGAGGGGGTGTTGCTCTGGGCGGGTATCCTCCGCTGGTACCCCAGGCTGGCCTCGCACCGCCAGCAGGTCTGGACTTCCCGGCTGCAGGGACTCTGGGAAAACCCGCCTCCTTGCCTGTACTGCCTGAGAACCTGGTGTGGGTCTCGCGTCCTCTGACACCCCCTCCCCCCAGTGCTGCTGACAGAGAAGAGGGAGAAGAGCCACCTCCAACCCCCTGCATCCCAGCCTCTGCCTGGGAACTCCTCAAGGGCAGGGGCCTCTTGGGTTGAGCTCTGGGAGGGCACACAACCCCAGAGCTGGGCACTGGAGGCCAAGGGGTGGGTGCCCCACTCTCCAACACTGTTCTCCCTCTAGCTATGCCGTCGAGCGCAAGATCGAGCCGTTCTACAAGGGCGGGAAGGTGCAGGTACCGGCCCTGGGAAGGGCAGAGTGGTCGGGCGGGCAGGGGCTGCAGAGAGTTGGTTATCTTGGCTGAGACCCTTCTGTCACCAGCTGGACCAGACTGGGCAGCATCTTTTCTGCATTTGCGGCACCAGAGTCAACATCTTGGACGTGGCCTCGGGGTCTGTCCTGCGGAGCCTGGAGCAGGTGAGGGTGGGAAGAGCCAGGGCAGTGGGCTAGTGTGGAGGGAAGCCTGTTCTCATGGCGCTCTGTGTGCTGACTCTTGCTGACTCTTGCCTTTAGGAGGACCAGGAGGACATCACTGCCTTCGATCTCAGTCCTGACAGTGAGGTATACGGGGCAGGGACAGGGGTAGGAGGCCGACTTCGGTACTTCCCACGCAAATTTGGGCCATTGAGGACACGCCTCTCCTCTCCCAGCTGAACTGCATCGCTCTCTAGGTGCTGGTCACAGCCAGCCGGGCACTGCTTCTGGCTCAGTGGGCCTGGCGAGAGGGCAGTGTCACCCGCCTGTGGAAGGCAGTACACACAGCCCCTGTGGCCACCATGGCCTTTGACCCCACTTCCACACTGCTTGCCACAGGTAGGCTCCTGGCGGGGTGGCTGGGCCCCCCGAGGGCACACAGTCGGGTCTTCAGGCACACCAGCCCCTTCACTTCAGACACCTTCCCACAGGCGGTTGTGACGGGGCAGTGCGTGTCTGGGACGTTGTGCGGCACTACGGGACACACCACTTTCGGGGCTCACCTGGGGTCGTACAGTGAGTAGAGGACGGCAGAGGGTGGATGGCGCCTTACGCCCAGGGTCACACAACTCACCTGCTGCCCCTGCCCCCCGCCTGCAGCTTGGTGGCCTTCCACCCGGACCCCGCACGCCTGCAGCTCTTCTCCTCAGCCATAGACGCCACCATCCGCTCGTGGTCGCTGCAGGACCAGTCGTGCCTGGCCGTGATGACCGCCCACTACAGTGCCGTCACCTCCCTGACCTTTAGCGCTGATGGCCACACCATGCTGAGGTCAGCAGGGAGTTGCTCAGGCCACGGCGGGAAGGGGAGGGCCACAGCTGAGACTGGGTCAGGACTGAGGTGGCTGTGTTCCCCCGCAACCCCACCCCCAGCTCAGGCCGCGACAAGATCTGTGTTGTCTGGGACCTGCGGAGCCACCAGGCCACGAGGACTGTGCCAGTGTTTGAGGTGAGGATGCCAGGGGGCCCGGCCAGTCGAGGAGAGGGGGGTGCGGCTGCCTCTAACCGACTTATCCTCAGAGCGTGGAGGCCACGGTGCTGCTACCGGAGGAGCCAGCACCGGAGCTGGGTATAAAGTCCAAGGGCCTGCACTTCCTGACAGCCGGGGACCAAGGTGTGTGTGCCCAGGCCAGGGTGGGCAGCAGGGGCTAGGGGCGGTCCATGGACTTGAATACCAGCAGCCCACATTGCCCCACACAGGCCTGCTGCGTGTGTGGGAGGCAGCCTCTGGACATTGTGTGTATACGCAACAGCAGCCACCAGGCCCCCGGCAGGAGCTGACCCACTGCGCTCTGGCCCGCTCCGCCGGCCTGCTCCTCACCGTCACTGCCGACCACAACCTGCTGCTCTACGAGGCACGCTCCCTACAGCTGCAGAAACAGGTGAGCGCTGCCCCTGCTCAGCCCAAAGCCTGGGGGTGCCAGTCCGCCACTCAAGCGGGCTCTGACTGGTGTCCCTCCGGCCCCCGCCCCCACAGTTTGCTGGCTACAGTGAGGAGGTGCTGGATGTCCGGTTTCTTGGGCCTGAGGACTCCCATATTGTCGTGGCCTCCAATAGCCCCAGCCTGAAAGTGTTTGAGCTGCAGACAATGGCCTGCCAGATTCTCCACGGCCACACAGGTCAGGGAGCTCATGCTCTCATGTTCATGCCCCCAGTACTCCCATCGTGGGCTGGAATGCTTTCCTTTACTGTAACCGATGACCTTTCTGCTTTCTCCCAGACATCGTCTTGGCCCTGGACGTGTTTCGGAAGGGGCGGCTCTTTGCCAGCTGTGCCAAGGTGAGGCATATGAAGTGTGGAGGTATAGGTCCCCATGGGGGAAGCCCAGCCCAGCCTCTAACCTCACCCCTTTGATTCCCAGGATCAGAGTATCTGTCTCTGGAGGATGAACAAGGCTGGCAAGGTGACCCGTGTGGCTCAGGGCTCCGGGCACACACACGGCGTGGGTACCATCTGCTGCTCCAGGTAAGTGGTCAGGGCTGGGCTCCGTGGTGTTGCAGAGGCCCAGACTGGTTCAGGCTGGGGGAGGCTTCAGCTGTGGTCTCTGAGGCTCCAGGATAGGGATGTGTAACGGAGTGCTGGTGACACCCAGCTGCTCTTGGAGGTCGGAGCTCCCCAAAGGTGGTTTTGGGGCTGGGTGAGTAAAAGGGGAGAGGCTCGGGGTGCGTGGGTGACTTGGTTAAGCGTCTGCCTTTGGCTTAGGTGTGACCCCAGCGTCCTGGGATTGAGCCCCGCGTCAGGCTTCCTGCTCAGAGGGGAGCCTGTTTCTTCCTCTCTCTCTCCCCTTCCCCACTGTTCATGCTTTCTCACGCTCTACCTCAAATAAATAAAAACTTAAAAAAAAAAAAAGAAATCGGGGGGAGGCTTCAGAGTAGAAAGAATGACACTGAACAAGGCTTAGGTAGCAAAGACATTCCTTGCCAGGGTGGGGGGTGGTGCTGGGGTCGTGTGACCAAGTCAGTAGGTACGGTGGACCAAGGGTGGGGTGTGGGGGCTCTAGTAGACAAGTGGTCCCAGAGGGGTGTGGGGGTGACACGGGCTGTGTGCATCCAGAACAGTCCCTCTGGTTGGGACCGTGGTCCTGCAGGCCCAGGCTGTGATACGCTGGCAGATGGGGCTGGCCAGGGCTCAGCAGGTGTCTCCCTTCCCCAACATCTGGCCTCAGGCTGAAGGAGACCTTCCTGGTGACAGGGAGCCAGGACTGCACCGTGAAGGTGTGGCCCGTCCCGGAAGCCCTGCTGTCCAAGGGTGCAGCCCCAGATGGCGGTCCTGTCCTTCTCCAGGCCCAGGCCACACAGCGCTGCCATGACAAGGTGATGGCACACTGGGGCGGGGACAGGGCCAGGGCAGGGCCGGGCCCTTGATGGGATGGGGGTCTAAGCTGCCACCTGCTCCCATCACCAGGACATCAACAGCGTGGCTATTGCCCCCAACGACAAGCTGCTGGCCACAGGCTCACAGGACCGCACGGCCAAGCTCTGGGCTTTGCCACAGTGCCAGCTGCTGGGCATCTTCTCAGGCCACCGGCGTGGCCTCTGGTGTGTCCAGTTCTCACCCATGGACCAGGTGCTGGCCACAGCCTCAGCTGACGGTACTGTCAAGCTCTGGGCACTGCAGGACTTCAGCTGCCTCAAGGTAGGCAGTCTACCCGCCGCACTGGCCCACTGCGCTGCCCAGCGTTGTCTCACGTTCTCCTCTCCCCACCGTGCAGACGTTCGAGGGGCATGATGCTTCGGTGCTGAAGGTGGCCTTTGTTAGCCGTGGCGCCCAGCTGCTGTCCAGGTGAGCGGGCTGGGGACAGAGGTGGGGCCGAGCTGTGGGATGGGCCCCGGCACTGAACCCCTCCCAATCCCAAACCCAGCGGCTCTGATGGTCTCCTGAAGCTCTGGACCATCAAAAACAACGAATGTGTGAAGACCCTGGATGCCCACGAGGACAAGGTCTGGGGGCTGCACTGCAGCCGGCTGGATGACCGCGCCCTCACTGGCGCTAGTGACTCCTGCATCATCCTCTGGAAGGTATGGACACTTGGGGGCCATGGGGACTGGGCAGGGCTGCATCAGGGTGCCCTTCTGACCTCACTGTGACCGCAGGATGTGACCGAGGTGGAGCAGGCCGAAGAACAAGCCCGGCGGGAGGAGGAGGTGGTCAAGTAAGTCTGGGGGTCCCATGCGGTCCCCTTGAGTGACACCATATGTCACACGCTTGGGGTGGGGCATACGGGTGTCACCCCTGCGTGGAGAAACTGAGGCCAGGAGCACGTCACAGCTCCGCACCAGCGGATGCTTTGGGCCAGGCCGCAGACTCCTGAGCTAGCCCCCCGATGGCTCTGCCTTCAGTCCCTGCCAGGTCCCCAGTGACCCTGTCCTCCCTCCTCCCCATGCCAGGCAGCAAGAACTGGACAACCTGCTGCATGAGAAGCGGTACCTGCAGGCACTGGGCTTGGCCATCTCCCTGGACCGGCCTCACACTGTGCTCACTGTCATCCAGGGTCAGTGCTGCCTGGGGCTCTGGAGTGGGGGAGGGTCTTGGGTCCATCTCATGCCCTTCCCCGAGGCTCAGTTCCCACCGTCCCACCCCCAGCTATCCGGAGGGACCCCGAGGCCTGCGAGAAGATGGGAGCCACGGTGCTGCGGCTGCGGCGAGATCAGAAAGGTCTGAGGAGGGTGGGCAGGGGGGGCGGTGGCCAGCCGGGGCAGGGCAGCTGGCGGGCAGGTCTGACTGTCCTTGTCCCCGCAGAGGCCTTGCTACGCTTTTGTGTCACGTGGAACACCAACTCGAGGCACTGCCACGACGCGCAGGCTGTGCTGGGGGTGCTGCTGCGGCACGAGCCCCCAGAAGAGCTCCTGGCCTACCCAGGCATGCGGGGCTCCCTGGAGGCCCTGCTGCCCTACACCGGTATGTGGGCCAGGCCCCGGGGGGGGCGGGAGCAGCCGGCAGCCCCCATGGAGCCGCTGACACCCTTGTGTCCTCCCCCAGAGCGGCATTTCCAGCGGCTCAGCCGGATGCTGCAGGCAGCCACCTTCCTGGACTTCTTGTGGCACAACATGAAGCTGCCCACCCTCCCCGCGGCCCCCTCTGTGGCTCCCTCAGCTCTCTGAAACAAGCGGAAAGCAGTCCTACTCTATCCGGACTCCCTGTGTGTGGACTGAGTCTCACCCCAGCCCCCGGCCCTGCCCCGACCCAGCAGGCCCTGCCCCGACCCAGCAGGCCCTGCCCCGACCCAGCAGGCCCTGCCCCTCAGCACAGACACTGGCTTGTGAGCTTTACTTTACTCTACATGGGAGAGGATGGTTTCCTGGCCCTGCCAGTCAGAGGTCCCACATTCAGGTACTCCTCCCATAGCCATGGGGCGGTGGCCCAGCTAGCAGCAGTCATCCCCGGGGTCTGCAGCTTTGGGCCTGCCCTCTGCGCAGCTCCCCACACCCTGGAGAGGGTCCTTCCGTGCCAGCGCCCTGCGGGTGATGGTGCAGCAGCGGCTCCGAATGGCACTGAGCAGAGGGCGGGCGGGCACCGTAGGGGGTAGCGTTGTGCCCTGGGAGGTCTCGGGGGAGCGTTGGGGATCTCCCACCCTGTCCTCGCGGTGGAGCCCTGACCCACTCAGGAGCGCGCCCAGCCCCTCGGGTTGCAGCAGCACAGCGGGGAGGAGACCGCAGCGCCCTCCGAACCTGTGAGGAGGGCGAGGTTTAGCTCGCGCTGGATCCTGCCCCCCCCACCCTGGGCCCCACCCAAGCCCCGCCCCCGCACACCTGCAGAGCCACCAGCCACGGTCGGACATTTCCAGCACGCGCACGCGTGCCCCAGCGGGCACGGAGAGTTCATCTGCGTGGCTGCTCTCATAGGCTTGGGAAGCGCAGAACTGGGACCCTGCGGAGTGGGCATTTGGGGGTCACTGCGGGGCGTCAGGGACCAGGACACTGACCTGTCCATCTCTCCCACCCACGGAGTCACCCCTTTCAGGCATCCCCCTGATGATGGGGGCGGATCAAACCCCCTGGTGATCCCACTCAGTCTGGGGACCAAGTACACCGTCCCCATGTGCAGTGCTCCCTCGGCTGTTCCCTGTGGCCCAGCTTTGCCTCACGCTGCCCAGGGGTAGTGGCTGGTTGGTGCTGGGGGATGGGTAATCACCGCTCCCCAAGGGCTGTTGCTCGGGGCGGGGGGCTGCTTCCTCCAGGTACGGAGCAGGAAACCACGCTGTCTGCTGGTCCTCGTTCGCCACCAGCCACCAGCCTGCGCGCAAGAGGTGCATGGAGGCTCAGAGCCCCCCAAGCTCGCTGGGGTCCTGGGGGCAGAGGGTGAGCCCTCTCGATCCTGCCCAGCCCCACCTGAGGGGTGCCGCAGCAGCACGTCTAGGGCCTCCTGGGCCCGTGCGTGGAAGGGGCGGCCTTGTGTGTCCTGAGTGCTGAAGGGCTGCAGGCAGCGCAGGCTCTGAGCCTCCAGGCCGCAGATGGCCAGGGTGTCCGTCGGGCAGCCTAGGGGCTCTTCAGGAGCCGGCAGGATCACCACACTGGGAAGGGTAGTGCGCAGCAAGGGGCGGGTAGGAAGTGAGCTGAGGGCCTGCTGCCCCTCCCCAGCCCGCCCAGCCTTCCCCCTGCCCCCATCCTCCCAGTGCTTTTGTGGGCTGGGCTTGGGGACGAGGGAGGCACCTGCCCGCTGGCAGCGAGGGCTCCAGGTCCAGGGGTTGCGGTGCAAAGAAGGCGCTGAGCGCTGGGCTCCGGGACACGCGCGCCGCCACCGCCAGCAGCGCCCGGGAATAGGTCTCCAGCAGCCGAAGGCGAGCCAGGCCGCGGCCTGTGCGCCCCCCGCGCACCAACAGCGATGCGTCTGCGGGAACGATGGGGAGGGATTGTGGGACCCCGCCCCAGGGTTCCCTCCACCAGGTCACTGGCGCCCCTGCCCCTCCCGGGATCCCTGCCGGCCTCGCTAACGGCCTCACCGGGAAGCTTGGGGAGAATGCGGTCGGATCTCCGCAGTAGGCCCGCCTCTACCGGGAAGGTCTTCTTGAGGTTCTTCTAAGGGAGAACCAGCGAATGGGTCTCAGAGTTCACCTGTTCCCTTAGGAGGCTAGGCATTCCTTGCCAGGCTGGGGGGTCGCAGGAGCTGGACGCGACCCAGCCAGGGGCCATTGGAGGGTCAGGCCACGGGGCAGTGGGGTTCACCTCAGGCTCACTCACATGGAGCTTCTTGAACTCGTCCCAGCCCCTGCGCACGAAGGTGTCGCTGTCGTCTGACCAGCACACAGAGAAGGCATATGTCTGTTGGGACAAAGGTTGGGGGCACCTTGGAGGGTCTGGGCCAGGAAATCCTTCCTTGGGGATGGCAAGGACACACACACCCCCGCCCCCATCATACCTGATGCCGTGCTGTCTGCACTAGGGCCGCTGCGCACACGGATACCGGGTACCGGGGGCTGGCCATTGCTGTGCTGCGCTGGTCACAGTCCTGGGCTTCTGGAGCTGGCAAGGTGTGGCCTAGGGTCCCACTGTGTCCTGGCTCACACTGGGGTGGTTGGCGAGGGGGGAGAAGGAAGGGAGCTCTTGAGCACCCGGAAGACTGATTGGAATTCCCCAGGTACGCCCCAGACCTGCCAGGTCCTTGTACGGCTGCCCTGCCCCTGGATCTTTCCCAGCTTCCTCACCGTGCCCAAAGCAGATCTGAGAGAGAGAAACACGGGGCTTGAGAGGTGTGTGGGGGCAGGGTGGGGCAGAGAGACAGTAGAGGGTGGGGACTGCGGCCTGAGTCCCTCAGGCATGAGTCTGGCAGTGCGAGGAGGAGGAGGAGGAGGTAAGCAGAGAACCCCTCCTGGCTCTCCCACACCCGCTGGGGTGCTGGGACTAGTGGAGCCTCCTCCAGGGCGTGCCCCATGGCTCTATCTTTGAACTCACCTGGGAAGCCGACTGCTGTTGTCATCAGGAACCAAGGACCCAGTGCTGAAACCTTTACGTACTTTGTTTGGCTTAATACAGTGCAGGGAAGGTCTCTTAATGTTTCCAAGTCACAGGAGAGGAAATTTGTATTAAATGGATAATTAATATCACTTTTTCTGGATGTGTTGGGGAGGGGTGGACCTTGCAGGCTCACCCCAGAGGTTTCCCCGTGGTGGGAAGACTTGGGGCAGGACAAAGAGGATCCCTCTCTGCAGTGGCAGACGGCGGGGTGATTAGGACTGTTTTGAGAGCTGCCTCTGAATTCATGATTTTATCACAATTTACTGCAAACAGCCTCCTCCGAGAGCAGGAGTCACCATTCCCCCACTAACTGGGGTGAAGATGGCTTGGGCCCTAGAATCCCCAGACGGGGTGCTCGGGTGCCCCACGTCTCTGGGCTGCTTCCTTACAGCGAAATCTTCCAGACCTCCATCCAACCTTGGTATGCATTGGCTCTATCTGCTGTTGGGGCCACCAGCTCTAGGTTGGGACTCCCCCAAGCTGTCCAGGGAGGGGTTAGCCTCGAGGGCATCCCTCCCAGAAATCACCCTAGCCTTGACAAAGGGCCTTTGTGCACCTGTCCTACCAGCGCTCTCAAACCTTTCCTAGTCTTGGCCCAGGCAATGAACACCTGCTGACACAGACCTCAATTGCAGACTGCCTTCAGCCCAGTTGTCACGCTCTCCCAACCTCAGTGGGGGCCATGCTGAGGTCCCAGCTGGCCTGGCAGGGAGCAGGGTGGGGTAGACACTTCTCCCCTGGAAGATAAGGAGAAAAGCTGGGAGAGGGCCTGTTTATTCACGGTCGGAAATCTCTAAAAGGGTGCTGAGGCCCCCTCTCTGCCCCAGCTGAAAGCCCCTGCTTCACACCCCAGCAACCCTGGTTCCTTTCCATTCTCTCTCCAGAGACCCCAGGCTCATCCCTTGGATGACCCCCGTCCCCACCCCGTGCTCCTCACTAGCGCCTATGAAATCCACTCTCCAGGGGAGTCTTTGCAAAACACAAAAGGGATCCCCTTGGGGTAGGCCTGCCCCAAATTGTCCAGCACCTCCCCCATGGTCCTTAAAATCCCAGTTCCCATGCGGGCTGACAAGGTCCTCTGCCTCCTCCTGCTCACCGCTGAATCTCTCCTCTCAGCACCTTCCCCAGGTCCCCTCCCACTGGCCCTTCTGCCCATGCCCACCTCCAACCTTGGCCTTGACTGCCCTCCCTCAGCTGATTATTCATCCTTCAGGGCTCTGCCTGTCACCTCCTCAAGGAGACCTCCTGGATTTACCATGCCTGTTCATGGTCCCCACCCATTTGTCAGAGAATATTCGTTAGTGTGCCACTTTTTTGCTTTGTTTTTGCCTTTTCCGTCTCGACCACTGGACAATGAGCCCAGGGAGGAGGTCCGGGGCGGATCTGGCGCCCCGCCCTGGCCAGCGCCTGGGCCGGTACTCGGAGCCGGTGAGACACTGCACAAATATTTGCAGGGGGAATCAGTGTACGTATAGAAACTGCGGCCCCTCGCCACGTGGCTATTAACCCCTTCGGGCCGGCATAGGACCCAGGCTACTCGGCGCCCTCGGGAGCCCGGAGGCCCGTTGCCTTGGCGCCGGTCGCCCGGGCGGACCCGCGGGACCCAGGCCCTAACGCGCGCCGCACTCTGTGCGCTCACCGCGCCACCGGCGTTGCCAGGGCGCCGCGCGGCCGGCCTCGGGGCGCGCCCCAGCTGAGGGCACAGAGCCTGGCCGCGGGCACGCGGGGCGGGCAGCGGAGCGATGGGGGCGTCACGGGCCGGAGCACGGGCTTCGCCTCGGCCGCAGGCTGAGTCCACGGCGCGGCCGCGGCGCGCTTTCCACAACACGCTGCTCTTCTACTGGAGGAAGCGGGAGCGCCGCCACGGACTACGCAAGTCAGGCTCGGGACGCGGATCGAGGCCCAGGGGCGCGGCCGGCACCCGGGCTCCCGACCCCGCGCCCGCGCCCGCGCCGGCCGGGACCCCGGCCTCCGGCTCCGCGGCCTCTCGGGCGCGCGCCGCGGACCACAGCCCCGCCCCTCCGGCGGACCCCGCCCCGGCCGCGGACCCCGCCCCCAGCTCGAGCACCGCCTCCGCGCCCGTGCCCGCGGCCGCGGCGCGCGCGGCCGGCTCCTGTGGCCGCGCCCTGGCGGCGGCGCGCGCGCTGGCCTGGAGGCCGACTTGGAGGCCCATCTGGAGACCGAGCTGGCCCGGCAGGCATTGCGCGGGCAACATGGCGGCGCCCGGCGAGCGGGGCCGCTTCAGCGGCGGGAGCCTCTTCTCCTTCCTGCCCGGCGGCGCGCGCTCGGAGGTGATGGACGACCTCGTGACAGACGCGCGCGGCCGGGGCGCGGGGCGGAGAGAGGCGGCCGCCTCGGCCCCGACCCCAGCCCCGGCGCCGGCCCCCGACCCTCAGGTCGCCGAGGACACCTCCCGGAGGCGGCCCTGCCGGGCCTGCGTGGACTTCAAGACGTGGATGCGGACGCAGCAGAAGGTGCCGATGCGCGGGGCGGCCGCCTCCCCCGGTCCCGGCGCCCCGCCTCGCTCTCCGGCGTCCGCGCCCACTCGCGAGGCCCAAGCGCAGCGGTCCCGCGGGCCCTGCGCCTCAAAGACCAGTGCCCTCCCCCGGGGGGCTGGGCTGTCCCCAAACCTTGTCCCCAGGGGAGGCCCGGCCACGCGTGTGGCGGATCGGCGGCCGCAGGCTTCTTTCTCGGGGCAGTGGGCCTCTGGCCCGGGCGGGGGGCGCGAGCTCCGCGGGCTTCCTCCAGGGAGACGAACTGACGCCTGGTCGGCCTCCTTCCGCAGCGGGACAGCAAGTTCAGGGAAGACTGTCCCCAGGATCGCGAGGAACTGGGCCGGCACAGCTGGGCTGTCCTCCACACCCTGGCTGCCTACTACCCTGACCTGCCCACCCCAGAACAGCAGCAAGACATGGCGCAGTTCATACATTTATTTTCCAAGTTTTATCCGTGCGAGGAGTGTGCTGAAGATATAAGGAAGAGGTGAGTGTCCACACCATCTGTAGGCCGCAGGGCAGTGCCCCTGGAGCCTGGCCCCGCTGATGTCATAAAGGGGAGCCTGGAGAAGCAGGTGCGCGGGTGGCAGAGCAGCCCCAGCCGGGACCACCAGCAGTGGGCACTGGATCAACCAAGCGGTCTCCTTTCCCCTAAGGGCCAAGCTGCATGGGGCTGCTGCTCCAGAGGCTCCCAGCCAGGCGTCACTTAGAGAGTCCCTTGCTTAGTCCTCCTGGAGGCTCGGGCAGGTTAATGAGCCCACCTTGCCTGACGTCTGGAGCAGGACTGCCGATTTTAAGGCCTTGAGAACCCACTGGTTTTGCTTTTAGGAACTGCCTTTTCCTCACTGGGGAGCCCAAGAGCTGTTGTTTGGCACCTCTAGGTATTTCTGCGCTGACTGTGGGGCCAGGGCAGTTAGAACAGCTCTCTTGCTGGGCAGAGGCCCCAGGGCCCCAGGTGCTAGAAACAGGTTTTCTGTTAGGCCTTTGTGTGGCCCCACCCCTGACACACTGCCCGGGGCCAGGGATGCTGGGGTGAGGCTTCCTGATTGTTATGAGGTTGTAAAGTTGCGTCATTGGTGTCTTAATGCCTTACTTTGAGTTCTCATCAGGCTTTGCCGGGCTCCCCAGGTAAGGGTTGAGCAGGTCTAAGAGCATGCCAGTGTTGGACAGTTGCAGGGCTGCAGGCCTTGTCCTGGGAATGCCTGTGTCTCAGAGCACAAGGGCCCTCCTGTGTGTAGCTGACAGCAGCGCCCCAGCTCTCCTGCCCAGATGGAGCAGGCACGGAGCCGGTGGGGCAGGGCCGGTGCGACCACTGCCTGTCCCACCTTCCACCTGCCACCCACCCCCCACAGGATATGCAGGAACCAGCCAGACACGCGCACTAGGGCCCGCTTCAGCCAGTGGCTGTGCCGCCTGCACAACGAGGTGAACCGCAAGCTGGGCAAGCCCGACTTCGACTGCTCACAGGTGGACGAGCGCTGGCGCGATGGCTGGAAGGACGGCTCCTGTGACTAGGCGGTGGCCAGCAGAGCTGTGGGACAGCAGCCCAGGCCTCCGGGCAGTCTGGCCAGAGGGGGACAGGGCACTCATTAAAGTGCGTCAGAGCCAGAGCCTGTCGTGTGTCAGTTGGATGGTCCCCAGACACTGCTTAGGGGGCCCTTCCCTCTTAGGCTTGGAGGAAAAGCGGGGGTACCTGCTGCAGACACCCCAAGGGCTCCTCCTCAGCCAAGGCCCGTGGGGCTGCAGAGGAAGGAGGCAGGAACAGCCGGGGCTGCGCCTTCCACTTGGGATGCGGCCTGCTGCTCACCCCACATCCTGGTGCCCACTGCCCCACACAGGAAGGTGACAGGCCTGCCCAGGCTCCCTGTCCTGCTCCTTGAGGGCTAGGCCGTTGTCTCCTTACCCTGTAACAAGGGACAGCAGCGGTGCCCGAAGCTCCGTGGGCTCTGTGCTTTCTGCGACTCAGAAGGGAGGCCTGGGGGCTGAGCTCTCCCCCCGGCTCAATGTCTGCAAAGCGAGCACAGGCAGGGTGGCTTCCCCGAGGGTTCCACCGGTGCTGCTGCCTGCTTCCTGTCCAGCACGTATACCTGTACCAGGCCTGTCAAGAGGCTTCGCGGGGCCAGCGTTCTCAGAGCTTGAGACCAAAATAAAATGGTAGAGAAGTGACTAAGGGCCTGGCTTTGGTGTATTTTGTGCTGGGACTTGCGGCGACAGACAGGGCCTGCCCTTGATGCTCGGCTCAGCTGCCTCCTTCCATCCAGGTTCTGCTCCGTGGAGGAGGGCAGGCCCCAGGGTGGGAGCAGCCTGGGAAGCCCCGGGAACAGGAAGGAAGCCCAGTGCTGGGGCTGAGGGAGGGTCAGAGGTGAGTGGGAGGTCAGGTGGCACGAAGGCTTCACGTCCCCAGCAAAGACTCTGTTTCAACACCTACCTCATGTGACCGGAGGGTCTTGGAGGATTTGGAGCCGAGGAATGGCAAGATGACTTCTGGAAGTTTCCTCTGGCTGCTGAGCTAGGATGAGGCAGGTATGGGTGGGAGCAAGGGAGGGCAGGCACCCCTGTGGCAGCTGAGCGGGAAGCTTGCCCAGGACGGGTCAGAGCAGATCGACAGGCCAAGAGAAAGGAGCCAGAGTTGACTGGGGGGTTTGGGCCCTAGCAGCTGGGAGGATGAAGTTGTTCTCAGTGTCTGTGGTCTGGAGAACACTAGGCGGGGCAGGCATGGGGTGACTGGCGTGTAGCTCTTGGCCCTTGCCAGGTCTGCCCGGCCACATGCCCCCAGGCTTGGCTGCCAGCCAGCACGGCCCAGCAACAGTGTGTCCATCCCTGCAGTCATCGTGCACTGGTCCTCTCTCCCCCCGTGGTGTCTTAGTCTCTCCCTTCAGCGTGGCTTCCTCGGCACCTTCACCCAGTGGGCACCACAGGGGTTCTGGCTTCAGCAGCACCTTCCCAGAGAAGACAGCGAGGCAAAGAAACTGGAGGCAGGAAGCAGCCAACAGAAATTGCTCCTCTTTCCTCCCCTCGAGGGACTGTTCCCAGCACATGGCTTCTGGCCTCTCCCACGTCATCTAGCTGGAGAACCAGCCAGCTTCCCCAGGGAAGCCGTTGGCTCAGGAACGCAGCACCTGGAGGTGCTCTCCTGTCCTGCCTCACTTCCCTTTTCCGCTAACTCTGGCTTCCTGGCGGTTTCACCCCCAACCCGGGCTAAGATAAGTGGGACTGTAGTTCGAGAGGAGGTTCTGGCTCAAGCTGTCAGCACACACACGGAGGAACTGGGCAGAGAGGGAGGAGAAAGGCCCCAGGATCATGCCCTTGGGCTCCCAAGGTTCAGAGATTACAGGGGCTCACAGGGTTACAAGAGGAGAGAACCCCAAAAGGGTAGTGAGAAGGGGCTGGTGAAACGGGGGCATAAGGAGGGGTTGACATCCGGAAGCATTTCCGGGAGGGCGGGCATGTCTGAATCGCCCTGGAACCAAAGGGGCGACCAAAGGGGGCAGTGGCTGCTGCTCAAGACAGATCAGGAGCTGTCACCGCCTGACGCAGTGACGGACCAGGTGCACAGTGTCAGGGACCTGTAAGACTGGTGGGTGACACTTCTGGCCACAACTGCCCTGGGGTGGGACCCACAAGGGGCGAGCCAGGCATCCCCTTTCGTCCACAGGAACAGCATGGCAAGGGGCTTCCTGATGTGGTGAAAGAACTCGGCCAGTGGTCTGTGTGCGGTACGAAGACGGGGTAATCAGTTCCTACCGTCGTCCATGGGGCTTGTGAAGGGCCTGGCACTGTAAATGCTCAGCAAAGGCAGACGTTTCTTCCAATGCCCTGGACGGAAACCTAGCAGTCATCCAGGACCCTGCCAGGCTGGCCAGGAAGGAGCATGAGGGAGGGACCCTGTCAAGCTTGGGCTGCGGGAGCTGCCGAAGAGACCAGCAAGGGCCCCCATCTTTCATGCTTCTTCCCACCCCTGAGCCCCAAACTCAACATGCCAGCTACAGGTCAGTTGGGGAGACCCAGGAGTGTGAAGGGCTCAGTGAGCACCCTTGGAAAGACAATATCTGACCACAGGAAAGGAGCAGAGATGTCCCAGCTCCCACCCATGCTGGTCTGTGTACTTGACCTCCTGGACAAGTGCCCTGGGGAGCAGAGGCCTTCTCCCTCCCTGACAGGGAGGCTAGAACCCTGATGGAAACGCTAGGGTTGCAGTTGGGGGGGGTTATAGGAAAGGGTCCAGTAACTGATCTCTGGTCTAAGGGGAACCTGGTTCAGGGAGTCGGGTTCCCCTTCCCTGAGGGGTGGAGGATGGAGCTCCAGCCATTGGGAAGAAGCTGGAGCCCTTGGATCTGAGTCACCCCTTTACTCAGGAAAGGGCCCAGCTCCTAGGGGCGGGTCAGGTTCGTCTGTCCCTTCGCCTGGCTGCAGCATAGGCTGAGCCTGGTGTCCACCTCCCCCGCTGACTCCTGACTTCACCGGTGTGGCGCGGTGGTGGACTCAGGCCCCGGCCCCCCGGGGCCCCTCTTGGGGGCTTGGGGGTGGTCTCCCATCTCAGACCCAGCTCCAGCAGGTGAAAGGGGGTGGGCGGGGCGGCGGAGGGAGGGGCGAGCTTCAGCCCCGCACGCCGACCAGTTGGCGGGGGGCACGGGCTCGGCCCCGCCCCGCGCGCCCCCGGCGCGGCCGGCGCGCGCTCCCGGGAGGCGGCGGCAGCGGCGGCAGCACCAGCGGCTTCGGCAGCACACGCGGGCGGCCTCGGGCGGGGCCGGCCGGACGGACGGACGGACAGAGGGTGTCGGGGGCGCGCGTCCCTCCTGGTCTGGCCATGGAGGGAGCCTCGTTCGGCGCGGGCCGCGCGGGGGCCGCCTTGGACCCCGTGAGCTTCGCGCGGCGGCCCCAGACCCTACTGCGGGTCGCGTCCTGGGTGAGTGACCCCGGCCCCGGCCTCGGCCCCCGCCCGGGTCTCGGGTCCCGCCTGGCCTTGCATCCCACGTCCCTCCCCGCTGCCCTCGCCCCTCGCCCCTCAACTCCATCCTCGTCCCCGCCGGCCCCTCCCCCGCCGGCCGCAGGTTGGGGTGACGTCACCGGCCGGGCGCGCCCACCTGCGGGAGGGGGAGGAGCCGGTGGCGACCGCCGGGGACCTTGAGAGGTCACCGCCCGCCGCCCCATCCTCCAGTTCTTCCTTAGGTCTGACTCGGCCCCTTTCCTCAGCCCCCGCCCCGTTTTTCCTGTCCTCAAGACCGGGAAGCGGACACAGGGGCGGGGACGGGGTTGGGTCCGAGCCCTCGGCCTCAGCACGGGGGGGGCTGTGGGAGCCGAGCGTTAGCAGCCGGCGCTTACACCTCTTGTCCCTCACGCAGCCTCCAGGCTCCTTCCAAGGGAGCTGGCCCTTTCCCAGGCCCTCCAGGTGCAGTTGTGCGCGCGCGCGCGGTGGGGGTGCTCTGGGATCCCGCTGGGTGGGGCAGCAAGAAGGGCTCTGCCCGGGGACGGCTTCCTGGGGGTGGTGTGGGAGGGGCAGATTTGGGGACAGCCTAGACTACTGGGGCATCCCCAGGCCAGGTGGCTTGCTCCTCCTTCCCACCTCTCCAGGCAGGAGAGATGAGAAGGTGGGGTGAGGATCTCTGGGTTTTATTTAGCCGGTGGCTCCTGCTGCCAGCAGCACCTAATGGCTGGTCTTCAAGGAGAGCAATGCCCAGGGGGCGGTGACTCGGTGCAGATTAGGAAGTAGGAACCCTATGTTTTGGTGCCGGCTCCGGTCTGACCTGTGGACAGCTCTGGGCCGACGTGTCGGTGCCCTGCACCTGGGTTTCCCTCTTGACTCCATTTCAAGGAGCTGGAGAGGGAGAGGAGAAATCAAGTTGGAACTGGAGGTCTTTTTTTAGAAACACAGGGCTACCCAGAGCCAAAAGAGCAGCATCTGGTTTAAAATGATGATGGTCCAGAGGCGCCTGGTTGGCTCAGTCTTTAGAGCATGCGACTCAGGGTCATCATGAGTTCAAACCCCACGCTTGGCCTGGAGCCTACTTAAAAAAAAAAAAAAAAGAAAGTATAAAATGACTATGGTCTACCACCTACCTGCCTTCCAGCCCTTGTGGTAACGGAATGCTGAACTTGAGAGTGAATGAACCCCAGAGGTCAAGAGTATCGCCTTTTTAAAAAAGATTTTATTTACTTGACAGAGTGGTCACAAGCAGGCAGAGAGGCAGGCAGGGGGAGGGGGGGAAGCAGGCTCCCCGCTGAGCAGAGAGCCCGATGCGGGACTCCATCCCAGGACCCTGAGAACACGACCTCAGCCGAAGGCAGAGGCTTAGCCTAGACACCCCAAGAGTATCGCCTTTTTAAAAAAGGATTTATTTGTCTATATATCTATTTATTTATGAGAGAGAGAGAGAGCAAGAGTGCATGAATTGGGGGAGGACAGAGGGAGAGTGAAAGTTTCGAGTATACTCCCTTTAAGCATGGAGCCCTCCTCGGGGCTCAATCCATGACCCATGAAATCACTACCTGAACTGAAATTAATAGTCAGATGCTCACCCGATGAAGCCTTCTAGGTGCCCCAGTAGTATCTCCTTTGAGCACAAACATTTAACGGTGCTAATAATCAGTCACAGGAGGCTATCACCCGCCGGGGCCCACCAAGGGTGGGTGCTGGGTGGTTGTTATTTTCTCTGGCCCCAACACTCCATGAACTGCACCTGTTACTCTATTTGGCACGTTAGGAAGCAGGGCCACACAGCTCCCGGATGCTGAGGGTGGGTTCCATGCAGGGCCTGGGTGACAGCTTTACCACCGTCCCTGCGCTGCAACCCCCTGTGCTCTGCCCCCCTCTTCTCCACACCTGCCTCCCAGCGCCACCCACTGGAGCCTAGGAATGGCCCAGGTGAAGGCTCCTGTTCCTACAGTGTCTAGGGGGCTGTGCAGAGACCCTGTGGGCCCCACACAGTGCCAGTGACCCAGTTTGAATGTCAGCCCCATCTTTTATGAGCCAAGTGACTTCACTAATTGAAGCCCCCATTTTCCCAGCTATGAAGGGGATAACAACGGCCCCCCGGTGGCTTGGGGGGAGGGTTCCAGGAGGAATGCATGTAAAGTAGCGGTTTTAAGCATGGTGCTTGGGCATAGTAGATGCTCACTAAATAGCAATGCCGTCCGTAATTTTAAAACACCCGAGGGAGGTATTTAGAGGGGTGTCCGAAGACCCCATCCACAGATGGGGCCTGTGCCGCCCGGGAACGTGGGGACAGGCCAGAGGGCGTGAGCAGTCGCGCCGGGGGACGGCGGGGAAGGGGACCACCGCAGGGCCCTGAGCGCCGCCCGCCGCCCGCAGGTGTTCTCCATCGCAGTCTTCGGGCCCATCGTCAACGAGGGTTACGTGAACACCGACAGCGGCCCCGAGCTGCGCTGCGTCTTCAACGGGAACGCGGGCGCCTGCCGCTTCGGAGTCGCCCTCGGCCTTGGGGCTTTCCTCGCCTGCGCCGCCTTCCTGCTGCTGGACTTGCGCTTCCAGCAGATCAGCAGCGTCCGCGACCGCCGCCGCGCTGTGCTGCTGGACCTGGGCTTCTCAGGTGGGCGGGCCGGGCCTGGGGGCGGGGCTCGGGGCTCCGCGGGGCGGGGCGGGGGCGGGGGCTAGCCCGCGTGTGGTGGGGCGGGGCCTGGGCTGCCTCGGGGGCGGGGCCTGCGGGGCGGGGCCTGCGCGCCCGCCTCCCGTGACCCGCACGCCTGCGCGCAGGGCTGTGGTCCTTCCTGTGGTTCGTGGGCTTCTGCTTCCTCGCCAACCAGTGGCAGCGCACGGCGCCGGGGCCCGGCACGCTGCAGGCGGGAGACGCGGCGAGGTCCGCCATCGCCTTCAGCTTCTTCTCCATCCTCAGCTGGGTGAGTGCGGCCGGCGGGGGCCGGGCCGGGGCCGGGGCGGGGCGGGGTCGGTGCTGGCTGACCCCGGGCTCCCCCTCAGGTGGCGCTCACTGTGAAGGCCCTGCAGCGCTTCCGCCTGGGCACGGACATGTCGCTCTTTGCCACCGAACAGCTGGGCGCCGGGGCGGGTCAGGCCTACCCTGGCTACCCTGTGGGCAGCGGCGTGGAGGGCACCGAGACCTACCAGAGCCCTCCCTTCACCGAGACCCTGGACACCAGCCCCAAAGGGTACCAGGTGCCTGCCTACTAGTGGCCGGCAGGCCCCCACCGGGGCTCGAAGGCTGCCCCCAAGCCAGGGTCCAGGGTTTCCTGGGACCTCCCTCAGGTCCTCCTGGCTTAGCGCCGAGGACGGAGAGGGTGGCCACTGTGGGCCGTCTGGGGCCAAGAGAGGGTAGCCCCCAGGGTGCCTAGGCTGCCCCCCTCCCCAAGTTTCCCCTGTCCCCTTAGTCGCTGAGCCCAGGCCTGAGGTCCTAAGGAGGGGACAGTGCAGCCCTGGACATGGATCCTCCAGCCTCTGGTGGATCGGCCTGCGAAGGGGCCATTCCCCTCATGAGCCAGCTAGCCCGTGGCTCACCTGTCCACTCTGGGGTCAGGGGTCTAGCCGCCCTCCATAGCTGTGTGCAGGGGCTGTCCCCGGGAGCGTGGGCACTGCTCCCATCCCGTGTCCCTAGGGGTAGTGACAGTCCCTGGTCCTGTGGTGGTGGTTCACCCCATGGGGCTATGCACACTGTCTGGAGCCTCCATGCGTTTGCTCTCATGGGTTCGCTAGAGTAGCCTGGTCCTGTTGATGTTTTGATTGTGGTCAAGTCTTCGGGCTTCACCTCGTAGTTCCCCGCAAGCAGTCCCACTGCCTGTGGCCCCTGCTCCTGCCCCTATCGCCCTTGGCCCAGGAGTCTGCCCAGATGTGGGCACTTGGGGCTAGGAAGGCACAACATGGCTGTAGTTGCACCGGCCCTCTCCCACCCCTTCGGTAAGACCTTGCTCGAGGGAGGCTTGGGGCACCTGGGTGCCTGGCAGGACAGGTGTCTCACAAGGAGGGAGGCCAAGAGGTTCCATGTGCCCACAGTGCCCTGGACACAGCCCATCTGTGCAACCTCTTTACCCTCGGCTTCCTGGCCCAGCCCCTCAGCAACCTGCCCTGCACCCCGTTTTAAGGCACAGCCCGAGGTTGGGGTCCCTCTGCATAGCTGATACTCATGCATCGCTCAAAGCTGGCTTTTACATCATGTCACTACGGAACGTTCTCGCAGACAGGCACCTCCCTCTGGAGTCCCGGTTGCGTGACTCCCGTGTACATTGTAGCATAGACAACTGTGTGGGTATTTAAGTGAACATGTTTACAATTTTTGTATATATGGATCTTTCTCTCCCTTCTGAAAGAACACTCCGTGATTGTGTATCTCCCATGTCCCATGTTTCAACCGCAACTTCTTTACAATAAAAGACTGAGTTCACATGGCGCAGACTCTCGGCTCGCAAAGTCATTTCTACCTCTGCCCCTGTGGGTGCCCGAGGCTGGGATCTGCTCTCTCAGGGCCCAGAACCCAGGAAGGGGCAGCAGGTGGAGGCCAGGCCGACGTCCCCATTCTGGGGGTTCCTGAGGCTCCCCATGCACATCCGGCCGGGCTGCCCCCGGGTTGCTCAGAGCTGACCCTCGGAAACGCTAGGGAGACGCTCACCTCTGCTCCTTTTTAGAACAGTGGGACTAGGAATTACTTCTTGCGGTTGCACATAGTTCACAGTTCATTCATTGGTCTGCAGATGTGAACTTGTTTTGTGCGTCTCCCACGTTCTTCAAGGATAGTTTTCCTGCAACTATAAATGTGAGGTCCTGTTCCTTGGAACTTTGAAGGTCTTTCTGTGTTACCTTTTAGGATCCCAGACTGTTGCGAGAGCAGTGGTAACAGTATGATGCGTATTCCTCAGCAGGTTATCTGTTTTTTCCCCTCTGGTTGAATGTATTGGGATTTTTTTCTAAGTTGTGTTGCGTCGAGATGTTTTTTAAAGAATTATTCTTGTTAGGACTTTTTTTTCTTAAGGTTTTATTTATTTATTTGATAGAGAGCACAAACAGGGGGAGCAGCAGGCAGAGGGAGAAGCAGGCTCCCCGCTGAGCAGGGACCCGATGCAGGACTTGGTCCCAGGACCCTGGGACCATGACCTGAGCCGAAGGCAGATGTGTAACTGATTGAGCCACCCAGGGGTCCCACTTTTTTTAAAAAAAAACAACCATTTATTTTAAATCCGTACCCTGAGACCCTGAGATCGAGAGTCACATGGTCCTCCCACAAAGCTGGCCAGGTGCCCAGTGCTTGTTTAGTTTTCTTTCCTCACCCCACGGAAAAGCAGTCATTATGTCTCCGCATGTCACCTTCTTTCCTGGGGCCCTGTCAGGGGCTGCAGGCAGCAAGCTTGCAGAGCCACCTTCTGCGGCCCACCAGCTCAGCCTCTGGAGTCTCCCCAGGTTGGTCCTGTTTGCTTCTGAACCCGTCCGCTGGGACCTTTATGTCAGTTACTTGTTCATGTCTGTGCAGTAACGTCCCAGCCGAGGGCCGCAGGGCTCAGAACCATCCCTGGGGCTGGAGGGCTGGCTTTGGCAAGTCTCTTGCGTGTGCCCCAGGCTCCCCTTCCCCAAGAGGACGGTAATAGTTGCGGCCACGACGGTGGGGCCACTGAGCTGGGCTTGGCGCACGGCCAGCAGCCCTCGGTGGTGCCGTTAGGGCGGGTCTTGCTTCAGGAACAGCTGATTTTCCTCACCGCTAACGAGGTCCCCCATTTCCCAGAGTGCTCTTCTGTGGGGCTGGCTGTCCTCGGGTCTGCAAAGGGGGCGTCAGTGGTGAGGGGCTCCCGGCCTGTCCAGGGAAGACATGTGGCCTCCACACAGCCCAGGGGAAGGTCACAAGGGTAAAGGCTCTTGTCCGTGGAGGGGCCCTGAGCCCTGGCCAAGCCCCTGCACCCCTCCTCGGCGCCCTGCATCAGGCAGGAAGTGCGGGTGTGCCCAGGTGCCTCTGGCCCCTTGGGTCGTGGGCGCCCCCTCCCCGACTCCCAGAGACAGGTTTCTTCTCACGTGAAGACATTTCCTGTGCCTTATTTGGCTCTGTTCAGAATTGTCTTCTGTTATTTGTATGTGTTTTGGGCAGAAAGGGGTGCTTTCTGTGTGGTCCCTCCCCACATACTGTATGCAAATAATGAAGCACAGATTACTTTCTGGCTGGATTTTACACACACACACACACACACACACAGAGCTTCTGAAGTGTCCCTGTTCATTGCTAATAGCTCTTTACTCATCTGTGGGTGCAAACTCGGACTGGGCAGGACCCCATGCTCTGGAGGGATGGTTTTACTGACAACACGGGTGTAGGTCACACATGGCCATGTCTATTCCTGGAAGGCTTGGGCAGTGCCAGATGTCCAGAACCGGTCCCGGGCCCAGACCGGCTACCGTGTCCTGAGAGCAAAGCCCAGCTGCCCAGCTGTGTGCATGGGTCACCCCTCTCCGCAGCTGGCCCCTGGCTGACCGCCAGAGGTGGAGCCGCTGATGGCTCCGAATCCCCCTCTCTACAGGGTGACCTGGGAAGGCAGAGCAGCTCAGAACAACCAGCTATGTGCATTATTGCAAAATAAATTTATTTGAAGATACACGGTCTTATAAAAGGTCAGAGGCAATTTGAGATCCCGGATTCAGCTTGTCTCATACAAAGATTTAACTTCAAGTAGCACAATTTTGTGTCTGCTTTTAATCCTGAACGTTCTTGAATCACGAAACAGCCAACCGTTTACACAACACGCTCAACACGTGACTCTGGCACCGGCGGCTCCACAGCTTCTGGCTGGGGGGCCACGGCGCTGCAGCCCTCGGGCTCGGGGGGCCTGGAGAGGGCCGCTGTTGTCACTAGCTCTGATATAGCACGGACAGGTTCCCGTGTCCCAGACCTGCCCTCCCCTCACACCTTCCAAAGCATGAGAACTCAAGCTCAGACCAGCCCACCACGGAGGGTGAGGTCTTCGCGCTTCCCAGGAGGAAACCAGATGGACTCCTACGTGGAGGTGTGCGGACAGGGCAGGCAGGCCTTCCTGGCGAGCCCAGGTGGGCTGGCCGGCAGAGGGGCCAGAGCGGGTGGCCTTCACCAGGGCCTTACCTGGCTGTGTGGCAGCCCGGAAGGAGGAAGGAGGAAAGAGGCTCCTGGGTGTGGCAGCTCCTGCCCCTGCTGGCGGGAGCTACGTGAGGATCCTGCCGATGGCTTGCAGGGAGGGGAAGTCATGGTCCTGGGCGGCATGCAGTGCCTGGTGGCTGCTGACATCACCGTGAGCGAGCACCTGCTGGCAGGTGGGGCACACGCAGCAGTCCAGGCCTGCCGGCCGTGTGCTGCCCTGCCACGCACTCTTCCTGTTCTTCTTGGCCTTGGTGCCAGGAGGCCTCTCCCGGCCCCGGAAGTGCGTGTGTGCGGACAGCAGCTCCTGCTGCTTGGCCGTGTCGGGCAGGAGCACCAGCAGCTCGTTGAAAATCTTCTGGAAGTTCTCCCCCAGCAGGTCGCGGCAGCTCTTGTAATACTGGGCTGCGGAGATCACGCCCTGCCACCCAGAGCCAAAGCCAGTCATGCCCGGGCTGGGCTGACCCCACAATGACCGCGCTGGCCCCCCACACCCCTGCCTGGCTGACCTGTCTGAACTCCCCCGAGTGGCTCTTGAACTTGCCGAAGCGGGCCTCATCACTCTGCAGGAAGTCCTTGATGGACTGGATGAGCTGCAAGTTCCTCTCCCGGAAGTTCTCAGGCACCAGGTAGGCCTGGGGCGCAGCTGTCAGCCTGGGCCTGAGGGTCAGGAAACAGGCAGGAGGTGGCGCCTTAGCCCTTTGGGGTGGCCCAGGGCGAGGACACTCCCTGGCCTCCAGGGGCACGAGGCTGGGCGGCCCACCCCTACTCACGCTTTCGTGGTGGTGACAGTGCTGGGGACACAGGCTGGGTGGGAGCCAGGCAGGAGGCCTGAGAAGCCAGGGGGTGGCTTGCTGATGGGGGGCACCAGGCCAGGGGGAGGTGGGGGTGGAGTGCCCTTCAGGAGCACCACAGCATTGAAGCCTATAGGGGAGGCAGACCAAGACCTAGAACGTGACCTGTTTCCCACGTGCTGGGGAGGCTTCCCCTGCTGCCAAGCCCGCCAAGGTCAGGCTCCGTCCACAAGCCACCCTCTGCCAGACAGCAAGCCCAGGGCCCGAGGATGCCAAGAGGCAGCACACACCCTGAGCCTCCTGCATGGCAATCCCGGGCTGGGGTGACTTCCTCCCCCAGCTCCAGAAAGTGCCAGGGTTGCCCCATCTCGCAGGGAGGATAAGTGGCCTGCTCATGGTCAGTGGTGCTACTAGGCTTCCCTCCCCTGCCTGCTGGCCTGTCACTGCCCCTCACAGTGTGCTCCCCTGGGACCCAGGGCTCCAGTCTGACTCTCCCACCCCGGCCCCCTCCCAGATGCCCAGAAGCAGGCTGCAGGCAGACACACATACCTGGGGGAGGAGGCATCCTGGGTGGGCAGGGGACTCCAAGTGCCGGGAAGTCTTCCTGGGGTGTGGGGCAGGAGAGGGGCCCAAGGGGCCGTGGGAGCCCAGGAGGTTCCTTGGGTGTGCTCCGAGCCAGGGCCGGCCCCTCTGTATGTCCATTGACGATGAGGGCAACGGGCCCCTCAGCTCTGCCAGCGCTCGTGGTGGGGGTCTGCTCAGCCCCAGGGGACCCATCTTTGTCAGGGGGCAGTGGGGGCGGTGAGATGGCACCCGGCTTCTCCGAGCCCACCTTCTTCTTTTTGCCAACTTTGGTGAGGGTCTGGGTGGAGGCCAGCGCCAGGAGGGAGGAGACGGCTACCGTGGTGGGCACGCTCCGCAGCTCCTGGGTGGTGAGGCCAGTGCGGCCGTCCTCCTCCTCCTCCTCTGAGGGTTGTGGCCCAGCCTTCTTGCTGCCCTTGCCCCCCTTCCCAGCCTTCCTGGCAGGCTGGCTGCTCCCACTGGCAGCTGGGGCCCCTACGGTGGGATGTGCCACCTTTTTGCTGCTGCTGCCGTTCCAGGCAGAAATGAGGCTGGTGGGGGCAGTGCTGGGCTTGGAGGCGGAGGACACCAGGGCAGGGAAATCATCCTCCTGGAAGGTGCTCCTGCCCCTGGCAGGGACAGGGTAGGCGAGCCCCAGCCCCACGGGGCCTGGGGCCGCCACCGCAGAGCATGAGGAAGAGGAGGAGGAGGACGTGGAGGCGCAGAGGCTGGGGAAGTCTTCATCCTTGAGCTTCGAAGTGGGAGGTGGGAGGGTGCTGAGCCCAGGGAGGGGAGTGGCGTCAGTGGCCTGTGGGCCCGAGCACACCCCACCCCCACCCTTAGTCCAGTAGTGCACGAATGTACCTTGGAAGCACAGCCCCCGGGGCTGGGCCGGTTGTTGGGGTACCCTCTGGGCTCACAGGACCATTCGGCGAGGCTTCCTTGAGGCCTACGAGACAACAAAAGGACCCAACGTCAGGAATGAGAACATCTAGGGGGTGAGAGCAGATCCTCCAGAGGGTGCTCAGGGTTCTGCCCTGTCACTCCTGGGCACTGTGCCAGCCATGAGCCTGCCTCGCACCTCCCGGTGCCCACTGGCAGAGCCAGCTCACCTGCACCTTCGCCCTGAGTCCGGGGTGGCCGCCGGGGGCCTCGGAGCTCCTCGAGCCCCCGCACCCCTGCCTCGTCCTTCTTGGCTCTGCCACCCTCCTCCCGGTCCTCACTCCTGCGTGCTTCCTGCTGCTGCTGCTGCTGCTGCTGCTGCTGCTGCTGCTGCTGCACGGCCACCGAGGCCCGGATGGCAGCTGCCACTTCCCGGTCCTCTTCTTCCCTGGGAGGGGGAGGCCTTCAGGCTGGGCAAGGCCTGGGACCACAGTGCTGTGCACAGGGAGGAGCTGGGGAGGGGCCTCCCCACCCCCTGAAGCCTGTCCTCCGACGGAGAGGTCTTGGGGCCAGCGGACCCTGCACCAGCCAGCCCTCACTGGCCAGCAGAGGGCGATGCAAATGCAGGACTCCTGAGCCAGCTGGTCTCAGGCTGGGGCTCCCCAGGCAGCACACAGGCCCAGTGCTGTGGCGTCCAAGATGCCTCCATCCTGTAGGACACTGGGGATAGCCCTTGGCCGGGGCACATGCCTACAGCGTGAGCATCTCATGGCCTGCCTACACTGAACCCCGTCAGGGACACAGGCCCCTCTGGCGCATCCCCACCTCCAGAGTCCTGGCGTCTCTGGCTAGAACCAGGGAAAAGAGAAGGGGATGTCTGCTCGCTCAGGACAGTAAACAGACCCCGCCACCAAGCCAAGAACACCAGACACCAGTAGGCGAAAGTCCCCGATCCCCCTGCGGGGTGCCAGCCCAGCTGCGGGCCGTGGCCACCGCCCCAGGGGTGGCACCAGGAGAATGTCAGCAGCACGTGAATCCTCCCACCTCTTGTACCTCCAGCTTCCTCGCCGGTTCTGCTGGGCTCCACGACCACTGGCCCGGCCAGCACGGCCTTGGCGGTTGTACCTGTCCACCTCCTCGTAGTCCTCACCCCCGACGACCCCTGCAGCCGGCACAGAGCCCGTCATGGGCCTGGGCCTTGCCCAGCGGAGACTTCCTCACTCCCCCAGCACAGGAGCCCCAAGGACCCACTCAGACCCCTCTGGCGTCCGCACCAGCCCCAGGCACTCCAGTGTCCCACCGACACACGACACACGACGGGGCAGACCGGGCCCCAGGTGTGGGCTTTCCAGACCGGGGACAGCGCGCGTTTGGAGCCCGAGGGGCCCCGCCACTCACCCTCGTTGCGGCGCGAGTGCCGGGGTGCGTAGCTGAACTGCAGGTCGATCTGGCGGTTCTGGCGGGCCTCGGCGCGGCTCCGGCTGTGGCAGGCTGTCCTGTGGGCCTTCAGGTCGATCTCGGTGCGGAAGGCGTGGGTAAACTGCTCGGAGCTGCAGCGGCCCTCCTCGCACAGGAAGTGCTTCTCCCGGAAGTGCTCGCGCAGGTAGGCGTAGTCGCTGGCGAGGCGAGGCGTCAGCGGGAGCCCGCGGCCCCGCCCCGCGCCGACCCCGCCCCGCGCCGACCCC
>RCUC01159170.1:0-90291 GCA_003697995.1 Taxidea taxus jeffersonii
AGCTTTGGGTCATTTAAATAGTGCTTGTATTAGACTTTTCCTTATTCATTTAAAATGTTGGCACCTATTCTTTTATTCCTGTCCGTTTCTGCCATCACCCTGCCTGGCCTTAACATACACATGGAAGAACAGCTAAATGCAAGACCTCTCAGCTTGGGGGCACTTCTCATCTTTAGTCACCATTTCTTTCTCAATATCTGAGCCACAGACTCCCATAAACATCACTGGCTCTGGGTAGAAGAATAAATCACCTACAAGCTCATTAATTCAAATATACTATTCTAACATCACAATCTCCGTTCTCCCCTGTGACCTTACCACTCTGATCATTCATCTGCACCTTCAGTCCATGGGTTATCTGTTTTCTTCCAATTCATCAGCCCTTGCCTTTCTTCTCTTTCGGCCATCTTACCCACATTAAATTCTCTCCTACACCTAACATTTTGTTTCAACTCTCTGGAAAAACCCCATTGCAGATTAGCTTGGTACATGTTTTCTGCATCTACAACTGAATCATAGAGTGTGCTTAGAGAATGCCATACAATAAGGACTATTGGTTTCACAGCCCATTTTTGACAATGACGTCAAATGGACTCTCAACACTGCACACCAGTTTCTTAGGTCAACGTGCTTCTGCACTGCCACTGTTGGAGGGACTGATCTTAAGTGGAAGGAGAAATCGCTACTTTTTTTTTAATGGGAGGAGCTATGCTAGAATGGGTGAAGCTATAGATATTTTTGTAAGTTGACAAAGTGAAGATTAAATCCAAGTGGCTTCTTTTTTCTTTTTTAGAAGGATAACCATCCCATAAATAAGGGATAAACATTAGCTAAATCACAGATTATTTTATATGTCAGATTAGTCTTTCCTGCCCCCCAAAAAAGATTATTGATACTATTTTCTATCTGTCTGTTATAAATTGTTCTCCATAACAGGTGAATGGAGAAATTTTTATTTAAGTTTTCAGCATAAATATTTGTTGAAGCATGTATCTTGACAAATGAGAAATAGTATTTTGAAGAAGTATTTTGACAAATGGGAAACAATAACAGATACACTAAACTGGAAGTGTGAAGTTTTGAGCTCTTTCCAATTCATCTTTCAACTGATAGTCTTAAAACATCATTTTGATCATATTCTCTTCTGTAAACATACCATGGGTCCCATTGCCTGCTATATCATATTTTGAAACAATGAAACATGGTTGTTGAAGTCATCCATTATTTGATCCCATTCAACCTATTCGACATTATGTTTTTCCATTTGTAACTTTATTTTAAAGGTTTCTGGTCCAGTCCATTACCTATCTTCTAATGATCTCCCACTATGTCTCTCTCTTTATGAATCTATACTTGCCAGCTTGATTTGGGAGCTGAGCAGCAACAAACAGGTAGTAATAGGTAGAGAAGGAATTTTCCAATTCAAAACCAGCTAATTCATAATCATGAGGTAGAATCAGTCCATATGTTAAACATGTTAAACATAACATCTGGGAAGATGAATGTGGATCAGGTAAAGAAGAGAACATGGTTGTACTAAAAGGAATTTTCAGAGCTGAATTCCAGAGAGGTCATCAAGATTGGACATAATAATAATTTAAGGTATTAATCATCACATATTTTGCTCTGAAATCATTCCCTTTGGGCTTGAGGTAATGATTCTCAGGTTAGCCTGAAGGAAAAAGATAACAGATTCTCAACCCCTAAATTGAAAATGTCATGGTCTATTTCTCAGTTGTAGTAGAGAAAAGTTTGAAAGTGAGCTGCTAGGATATCCACACCTCCCTTAAACTACCTTCCATCCCTTCACTTACCCACAGACTTAGAAAACAAAACAACAGCACAAACAAACAAAACAGCTTTCAAGCTAGAGTAGAATTGTGCTGGTAATGAGACAAAAAGGATTAGAAGTGAGCCTGTGTGCTCGGTCCCCCTTATTCCACTCCCCTGGGAGAGGATTTTATAAGGAGTAACATGATGAAATTTGGGTTCGCAGATCCCATTCTTGTCTGCCATTAACAGCCTTACAGAGATGATGGGGAGAGGTGTTAGCAGCGCTGTCCCCTGACACTGTCCCCTAGCTCTCCCAAGGACACCAGAAATGTGTGGCAGAATCCTTGAACTTATGTATTGCCTTCAAGAAAGACACAGAAGGGCTGATGGGGGGCTGGTGAATCCCAAGAGGTCCACAATTCAGGGAAAGAAGACTATAAAAGACCAGATTTTACCTGGTAACTAGATACTGTGACCAAAGTACAGACACCTCTGAGGAGATGTGTCAGAGATGGGGACCGAAATGTTAGAGACTGGTATACAACAAGGCAAATTATATTTAGGGTGGGATGTCAGCATGGGATTGGTATGGGGCAACCGTGAAAAGGAGAAGAAAGCTTCCCACAGCCCTATAGCTGTTGTACAAATCTGTAGAAGATTAGAATGAACTCTAGCAAAGAGAGGTTAAGGAGAGTATCAGTTCTATCTTTAAAACTAAAATTTATCACCCTTCACTGACTGAAAAATCCTGAAACTGGATTGAGTGTACCTGAAATTAACCAGATAAAGTTTCTGATTTCCACTGGAAAGTTAAGGATACTTTTCAGCCATAATATAACTGAAAAAAGTTGCATTTTGGTACATACAGTTTTATAGGATGTCGTGGATATATGAAATACATTCTAGTTCCAGCCAGAAGCTTCAAGTTTATTGAAACTTTAGGGGAAAACAGTGTGGGCTTAGCTGTAAAAATTCGTAGCATGATAGATTTTGTTGAAGTATGTCTTCCTCAGCTGGCTCTGGTTTTCTGATGTGGTCATACACCAAGTGGCTTTCACCTCAAGGTACCCTATAGGCAACACTGGCCTCTGAAATGAAGCTTCTTCTCCTTCATTTTTCTAAATCTTACTCTCAGTGTGTCTTTCATCTGCCCTAAGACTTCCTTTGTCTTTTTCTCAACATATCTGTAATGAATTCACTTTTTCTATACCTACTTCATTTTTAGTCTTCACCTATGTTTTCTAAACATATTAATGAATATCAATATGGAGTAGGAACAGGAAAATACAAAGATGATACAACAGATTTAGATTCAGTCTCTCAGGGAAGATTGATGAGTGGGTATGAGCTATCTTAATACAATGTAAGAAATGATCTATTAGCATTATTGTCCAAGTGTGTAGAAATATAGAAGATCACATGTATAATTCTGACTAGTTAAATCATAGAAGATTTACACAAAAAGTGAAATTTTATGAGCAGAATTTCCAGGTCGGTGAGAACGGAAAGGACATTTCAAACAGTAATGCAAGTTATAAAAGTTATTTTAAAAAGTATAAATGTTAGTAAGGCTGTTACTAATTTTTTAATGGCAAAGAAGGAATATAGCCAGTGATTTTGAAGTATAAAGCAACAAAATAACAAATAAAAAAACTATGGAAAAACATTTAGGGACACAGTGGAACATTGAAGGTAAGATGGCTGGATATATTTGAGGAAGCACATGTGCCCCAATGTTTATAGCAGCAATGTCCCTAATAGCCAAAATATGGAAAGAGCCCAGATGTCCATCAACAGATGAGTGGATAAAGATGATGTGATATATATATATATGTATATATATAATATCATATATCATATATGTATATGATATGATATCATATCATATATATATCACATATATATCATGTATATAATCATATATATCATTATATATATAGATATCTATATATAGATATCTATATATAGATATCTATATAGATATATATATCATATATATATATGATATTACATAGCCATCAAAAAGAATGCAATCTTGCCATTTACAATGACATGGATGCAACTAGAAGGTATTATGCTAAGCAAAATAGATCAGTCTGAGAAAGACAAATACCATATGATTTCACTCATATGTGGAATTTAAGATACAAAATAGATGAACATAGGGGAAGAGAAGGAAAAATAAAACAAAAACAGAGAGAGAGAGTTTTAACTATGGGGAACAAATTGAGGGTTGTTGGAGAGGAGATGGGTGGGGGTTTGGAGTAACTGAGTGATGGACATTAAGGAGGCACTTGAAGTGGGATGCCTGGGTGGTTCAGTGGTTAAGCCTCTGCCTTTTGCTCAGGTCATCTCCAGGTCCTGGGATGGAGTCCTACATCAGGCTCCCTGCTCAGTGGGAAGCCTGTTTCTCCCTCTCCTGCTTGTGTTCCCTCTCTCGCTGTGTGTCTCTCTGTCGAATAAATAAATAAAATCATTTTTTTAGAAAAAAAAAAGGCACTTGAAGTAATGAGCACTGGGTGTTATACACAACTGATGAACCACTATATTCTACCTCTGAAACTAATAATAGCTTAAATGTTAACTATATACTACCCCTGAAACTAATAATAGCCTATATGTTAACTAAATCAAAATTTTTTTAAAAAAAGAAGCCAACTAGAGTTATTTAGGTAGAAAGAGTTGAAGGCTCATCTATAGCAGCAACAATAAGAATGTAGGAGATCCTTAAAACTTCACTTCAGCAATTGATACAAAGTATATTCAGCATATTTTAAAATAAATTCAGGATATTTAGTGTCTTTTCTTAATTATTTCCTATGTGAAAGTCCTATGCCCCAATTTAAATTGTATGCACCTAGAAACAGAGACTACATCTTTTATTTCTCTTATATTTTTACACTGGTCAGCAAAGCATGTCTAGAGTGCACTCATTAAGTAATTTTTAGTTGTCTGACAACCAGAAATGGATGAACTCATTTTGAGCAATGGTTTACAACTGCTTCTGAGATGAAAAATGTCAAAATCACAGACAGTGATTGGACGGACCACTCATATATAAGAAAAGATTGCAAGTCTCATTTCTGTCAACACCGTGAACATCAAAACTGCTTACCAATGTTTTTTTTTTACCAATGGATGGACTCCTCCTAGACACTATCTTGAACATGCAGATAACAAGGAATTCTGAGCACTTTACATTCCAGGGTAAAAATTAAAATTAAAATTAATTTTAATTTTAAAATTATAATTTAAAAAAATTGAGCTTTTAAACCATACTTCACTGTTGGTAACATTATTTGAACTTAATCATAATATATGAGTAACTTATCATTTTTTTTTTATTACAGAGATGAAAGGTAAGTTCCTGGTTTGTAAAAGTGGTCTACCTATTTTCATCTCTAATTAGTCTGACATACACAAAAATTCTTTACATCTATGTAATCCTGTTGGTTTTTTTTTTAAAGATTTTATTTATTTGACAGAGAGAGAAATCACAAATAGGCAGAAAGGCAGGCAGAGAGAGAGGGAGGAAGCAGGCTCCCTTCTGAGCAGAGAGGTCGATTTGGGGCTTGATCCCAGGACCCTGAGATCATGACCCGAGCTGAGGGCAGAGTCTTAACCCACTGAGCCACCCAGGCACCCTTATATGCTGTTTTTTTTTTTTTTCAATTTTTATTTTATTTTATTTTAAAGATTTTATTTATTTATTTGACCCACAGGGATCACAAGTAGGCAGAGAGGCAGGCAGAGAGAGAGAAGGGAAGCAGGCTCCCTTCTGAGCAGAGAGGCCAATGTGGGGCTCTATCCCAGGACCCTGGGATCATGACCTGAGTGGAAGGCAGAGGCTTTAACCTACTGAGCCACCCAGGCATCCCTGTTTTAAATGAAATCCCAAAGCTTAACATTTATTAGGACTCTAGCTTTGCCTCTCTTTTTTTAAAGTTATCAATTTTTATTTCCACCGCTATACTTCTATTGATATTTTATTTTTTTCTACTTTGCTAACAGCCATTTTCCATGGTTAAATCAACTTGGACCAGCAGCAAGACACACACACACACACACACACACACACACACACACTGACAACCATAACAATCATAACTAGTTTACAATATTAAGATCAAGTTGTGGGTCTCCGTATCTGGAAAAAATTTAAGAATTATTCCATAGTTAGAACTTGAAATAAAAGGAAACGGATCTTATAAAATTTTTTTCAACTCCTTTTGGTTCTTTGTCAGGTGGGATGAGATTAAAAGAAGCGGCCAATTTGTTGGCTTACCACTACAATACCTTCTTAGGTACAATACCTTCTTTTTCCTTCTTAGACTTTATCTTTTACTATGCCTAACACAGGGAGGGGAAGCCACAGAAGAAATGTAGAAAGGAACAGAATTTGAGCTTCTAAGGGCAAGATCCTGGCAATAGTAATATGATTCAAAGAGTATTGTAATAGCCTGGATATAAAACCTTGGGTGAACACTTACCATTTACACTCATGTGGGTGGAACTGAGGGAATGATGCTGAGTGAAATAAGTCAATCAGAGAAAGACATTTATTATATGGTTTCACTCATATGTGGAATATAAGAAATAGCACAAAGATCATAGGGGAAGGGAGGGAAAACTGAATAGGAAGTCAGCGGAGAGGGAGACATACCATGAGCTGTTCTAGGGAACAGCTCTAGGGTTGTTGGAGCGGGGGTGGGTGGGGGAGGGTGGGGTAATTGGGGGATGGGCATTAAGGAGGGCATGTGATGTGATCAGGGTGTTATATGCAACTGATAAATTATGGAACTCCACATCTGAAACTAATGATGTAGTATATGTTGGCTGATTGCATTTAAATTAAAACAAACAAACAAACAAACAAAACACCTAACAACTCTGGCTGAGCAGGATGAAGGCAAATCAAAGAAAAGTCAGAGATAGAAAAGAGCTGAACCCTTGGTGGGGAGAGTGACAGAACTCAGCTAGGCTTAGGAGTTCTAGAGAAAAAGAGACCTAGGTCTTATTTCCTAGCCAGAAACCATGAAGTTGATAAGGTTCCAGTTATTTCCTACCCTTTTGCCATGCAGTGACAATACAGTAGGAATGATAGACAGCCTTGTTTAGATAGAGTGGCGCTAACTAGGCAGAGAATTTCCTGTAGTCCCAAAGTAGCATGTGACTTTTCCTATGCTTTTGTAAATGGTGTGGACCTTAGATGGTAGAGAGAGAGAGAGAGAGCTGAGGAATTGGAAGGGGCTTATTATTTTAAATTATGGTAACAGAAGACTACAGCTAGAAGCAGATGGGCTGAAGGACTGATACCACATGGAGATGGGGGCATTTCCATGGAGGTCAGCAGAGAAGACTAAAAAAATGTCGGGATGATGTCAGCCAACCGATGGCCAAACGTCTCTCCTAGATTCGTGTTGAGCCTCTAAATAGTGACCTTATTTTTACTGAGGAGAAGGAGTAAGTAGAAAAAATCCTGAACTAACTCTGTTTAACCACAGATGGCTGAATTTAGTCAGAACTGGCTAAGTCTTTGTTTTCTACTATGTGGAAAAATGAGAACTTGAAAGAGAAATTGTTAGAGTAAGAAAAGAAAAACAATCTACTTTTGTATAACGAATATGAGACTTCAAAAAGTGAACAGAGTATATATATTGCCAGAAACAGGTAAAGATCAATGTAAAAATAACTGACCTTTGGGAATAGCTCCAGAAGCATAATATTCATTGAACTTAGTCAAACCTAGGGTATGATTCATGAAAACCACAGAGTTACTCAGAAGAGATCAAGGCATGTCTACTATGAAAAACTGTCAGGTGTTAAAACTTTTTATACTGCAAGAATAGTCCGTTAGACCTTGAGCAGACAGGGGGACTTCTGTTGCATTTCAGCCTTCCTCCAATTGGTGGTGGGCATGAGTGAGACGTGACAGGGATATGATGGAACGGAACAAAATCTCAGCTAGAGACACCTGGCTGGCTCATTTGGTAGAGTGTAGGACTCTTGAGCTCGGGATCATGAGTTTGAGGCCCATGTTAGGCATAGAGATTACTTAAAAAAAAAAAAAAAAGGGACAGATACCTTAAGTAGAGGTAAAAGAAAATCTGGGGGGGTTTGGGTCAACTTTAGATTTAGGATTCAAGTACCACTCCTAGTTTCACCAATAACTCATAACTGCAGGAAAGTCTCTGTTTCCTTACCTGTAAAAGCAAAAGACTCAATCCATGATGTTTCTTTAATTTAAAGTGTTTGGGAATGTTAGGGAGGAGGCGATGTGTATGACAACAGATATAAAAGTATAAGCTTTACTTTTCAGTAATTAAAAATCATGAATGGGACTGCTTTTATTTTTTATTTTCCCTTTGGGGCTTTAAATAAACAAAAATAGAAAAAGTCAGACATGAGGCATAACTATATCCTTGACCTCTGGTCCAGGAAACACCTAAAATTTAGGATAATTAGAAAAAACCCTCAAATTAAAAATCACCCTTAATTTATTTCAATGCCTAGTCAATGTGATTTCTCCAAGATGAGAAACAGTTGGAAACTAGTGGCAATTGTTGGTTTTTTAGTTTAGACAATCTGGAAGAAAGGAGGCTAGTACACAGTGTTCATTAAATATGTAATTCCTTTTTTATGCTGAAAAATTTCCCCTCTTATCTGGATCCTCAACACTCTCTGTACCTTTCTAACTTCCTCACTTAAGTGATGTACTAATGGGCTTAGCTCTATGTGGAATTTCTCTGGCAATGCAGATAGTAAACTATACAGAGAGTAAACTCAGGGGCCTATTGACTTTGATAACAAATTTCGAAAAAGGAGACCTTTCTTGGTGCTTTGCAAGCAACTACCTGTGTAAACACACCCACTCAGGTGAATAGCACACTCATCAGAGGGCAGACGGATTAAATACCCTCTTAACTGTGGAAAAGAGGAGCAAATGAATGCCGAGGTGAATGAAATCTTGGAAATAAAAAAATGAGAGCGACCAGGAGGATAGTGTTATATGATACTTCACTGTGGGGAGAAGGTCACTTCTGTAGGTAGGATTTTTCTACCAGTGTGTTTTGATGACCAGTGCATAGGGGGTTAGAAGAACATTTTGAAATTCATTTTCCTGTCAGCATTTACAAAATCATTCATTGTTGTGATCCTGTCAGCATTTACAAAATCATTCATTGTTGTGATATTATTATTCAAAAAAGGTAACATGTAGTGCCAAATATTGCAAGAGAATCTATTTTGTAAGAATACTGGATGTGCTCTTTCTTCCCTCCCCCCAACTCTAACCCTGGCCCCAGGTTAGGTGATCATAAGTATTTATAATAAAAAAATACCACTGCTTTAAAATTCTGTAAATAACTCAACTGAGATTTTAAACAGATTATTTTAAAGGTCAGTAGATATAAATGGTTCACAGAATGATAACTCCTTGAGATATCAAACCTTGTATCATTTTCTTCTGAGAATTATTAACAGTTTAAAATAAAGTGGAAATGCGGAAAGTCACTAGCTCTTGGCAAAGGTCAAAAGATGCGGATCTCAAACTCAATTCTTCTTCAAGAAACAGTGCCCTGGAACATGACATTAGCCCTGAGAAAGTCTCAGCTGGTTTTGGAGAAGATGCATCTCTACAAACCCTTCAGTTCCTCCCATAGAAATTCCTTCTGCTCACTCCCACAGGATTTGCCCTTCAAGCTTTGTTTAGAGAGAACCTTCCCTTTGGAATGCTTGCCAAGTGGCTGGAAGCTCTTTGCTTCAATGGTGTGGCCTGCCCTGGGAAAGGCCCTGTATTCAGGTTACTCTAGTTTACCTCTACTAGGATCCAGATACAATCTCATCTGCTTGTCTCATTGTTTCATCGAGAACATTCAAACCATTTTCCTGAGGTGGCTCCTGCAGATCTTGTGAGTTGCTCAGAAAAGCTGTTGTGTGGCAGTTGTGTGGCTTTTTTTTTTTTAAGCTTTTTTTTATTTAAACATATAATGTAACCCTACCACCCTCTCCCAACCCCTCTCCCCCCCACCCCCCTCAGTTTGTTTTATGACATTAAGAGTCTCTTTTGGTTTGTCTCCCTCCCGATCCCATCTTGTTTCATTTTTTCTTTTCCTACCACCTTAACCCCCACACCCGTTGCATCTCCACTTCCTCATATCAGGGAGATCATGTGATAGTTGTCTTTCTCCAGTTGACTTACGACATGGATGGAACTAGAGTGTGTGGCTTTTCTTGATGGGTCCTTGTTAAACAGCCTGGCTCGCCTTGTTCTGAGGTTAGAACATGAGGAAATGCTGTGCTTGTCTTAGCAGGGTCTCGGGATGCCTTTTTCCTGCAGGCTGGTTCCCTTAACAAAGAAAATAGGCTTTTCCCAACTGTCATTGGAATGGAGATCGCAAGAAGTAGTATCAATGTTTAGGCCATATTCCCTCCCCAAATGTGAAAATTTCATATTGCAGTTCCGATGAAGGGTATGTGAGACATATATTATGTGCTAACATTGTATTGGCCCAGGCCCCCATTTTGGCTATTGCTACGGCAACCATCAGTGTGAGGCTGTAGCCTGAGGCCACCTTGCTTCAGCTGCATTGCTTATCTTTTGCTTTCTGCTTTCTGTTTGCTTCCCCATTCCACCTTTGCATACTTTGACCAATGGGGATGGGAGGTAGGCGGTAAACACTCTTTTCTTTCACATGTTTGAGCAGATAATCTGTAGTACATTATACACAGCTCCTCGAAGAGTTCCCAGCTCTGGTTGCCAGATAAAATACAGGATTCCCAGTTAAACTTGAATGTCAAATAAACAGCAGGTACTTCTTTTTAAAAGTAGAGGTATGTCCCAAACATTGCATGAGACATACTTTTTCGAAAAAAAAAAATTGTTGTTTATCTGACATTTAATTTCATCTAAGGGCTTCTATTTTTATCTGGCAACAATATTTCTAGTGGAACTGAGACTTAGTTGTCTGTAGTAGTACTTAGGGCTGCACCACACCCTTGGATCAGAGTTACTTCTTTCCTTACTTCATTCCTTCCCAATCTCCCCCTACCCCAACCCCAGCCTTCCATCCTCAAAGAAATTACCCATATGCAAGCTTTTGTCTCAGGTTCTATTTTTTGAGAAAGTCAAGTGAAAAAATAATGAAGCTCTGTGGATGATAGCTCCTTGGGTTGTAAATATATAGACTCTAGCCCACTGAGAATAACTCGGTTTATAATTACTTGGTATTTTCTGAGTAATCCACATATCATTTATAGTTCTTGTCTTTTGAAATCTGGATAAGACTGGGGGACCTGGGTGGCTCAGTGGGTTAAGCCTCTGCCTTCAGCTTGGGTCATGATCTCAGGGTCCTGGGATCGAGCCCCACATCGGGCTCTCTGCTCAGCAGGGAGCCTGCTTCCCCCACTCTCTGCCTGCCTGTGATCCCTGTCTGTCAAATAAATCGATAAAATCTAAAAAAAAAAAAAAAAAATTGAGGGGCGCCTGGGTGGCTCAGTGGGTTAAGCCCCTGCTTTCAGTTCAAGTCATGATCTCAGGGTCCTGGGATCGAGCCCCACATTGGGCTCTCTGCTCAGTGGGGAGCCTGCTTCCTCTCTCTCTGCCTGCCTCTCTGCCTACTTGTGATCCCTATCTCTCTCTGTCAAATAAATAAATAAAACCTTTAAAAAAATTGAAATCTGGGTAAAATTGATTAGAACTGCCAATGCTCTGTGAAAGTCCAAAGCTGCCCTCTCACCCACAGATGTATGTCCTTTCTGAGATGCTTATATTCTGTTGTAAACTCTTGATACCGTGAATTAATTTGGATTGTGGATCATCTCACCAACCTGCCCATCCTGGTTTTCCCTGCCTATTGATCATCTGGATGTACAAATCAGCTCTTCCCTCAGTCCACAACCAAGGATCAAAAGCCAACCCCAAGCAGGGACTAGCCAACCTAACAAACAAAATTATGCAAAGAAAAGATAAAAGCAGTAAACTTGATTGCACATTTGGGAGTCAAATTTAACATCATAAAACCTTTTTTCTAAAAAGCTTCTTTGCCATCACTGGGAATTGTTTCCTAGGTTTCTTTGTCAGTATAGTGCTTCATGCTGGTCTCCCAGTGCCCCTCTCTGCCCTGCCTTCCCAGTTCTCCCAAACCCTTAGCACAATACCAGGCAAAGGGTGAATGCTTGGTAGGTTGACTCCATAGATGAATATCATGCTTTTTATGCACACAATTTAACCCAAAACTTGCATGATGTTTCTTCTTTACAAAACACATACTTAATTATGTATATGGGGAGGAAGAATGGTTAGCAATAATGAAAACTTCCAAAAAAAAATAGAATTAAGAATCACCTTAGGTTGAGAAGGTAGTAAAAAACATAGAAGAAATCTACCCAGGTATCAACAGAATATTTCTCATAGCATGTAACATTCACTGTTTATTATTTCATTCAAAAATACTCAGAGTAAATTCTGTGGATTTAGGTTAAACGGACTTCTAGTAGAAAAATGGCTATTGAAGAAAACATCAATGATCACATCTAAGCACTGATAACTGGAAAAAGAAAGTATCAAGAGATATATTTTATGGTGATTGGCCATTTATGAGATTCTGTCATTTAAGAACCATATGTGAAGTCCAACTACTTGGTTCATAAGACTATTTTTTTAAGGATAAAATTCTCTAAAAGTATATTTTTTAATCCGTTCTAGTTTTTCCCTGGCCTTGTTATTTTTAAATGTTACTTTATTTAACTTATTCTTTTTTCTTGGGTTAATTCCTTTGTGCCTGGCTCTAAATTGACAGATAAATATTTTTCCCCAGCTTTATTTAGGTATAATTGACAAATAGCAATTGTATATTTTTAAGGTATACAAACACCTTGGTATATGAGTTTGATATATGAGTACATTTTGAGATGATTATAACAATTACATTAACTGACACATCCATCAACTCACATTACCACCAATGGTAAATTGGTGGGGGGGTGAAAATAATATCTACTCTCAGCAAATTCTGAAGAATACATAGGGTATTATTAACTACAGTCACCTTGGTATACCTTAGATCCCTAGAATTTACCATGAGGCTTATATAAAACATCTTACTGAATAATTCTTAATAGTAAATCTTTTTAAATTATTAGACAAACTGTAGATAAAGTATTGGAAGCCACAGATAATCTGACTTAAGGGTAAATTACCTTTAAAATCATGCCAACAGAAACTTGTTTATTGCATATGGTAAATAATAAAATTAACAATAAAATTTTAGAATAATATTAAATGTTTCTATGTATTTAGGCATTGTGCTAAATGATTTACCTGCCTCTGTCTCAATACTCTTGGGCAGAAGGTGTTACCATGACTTACATTTTATACAGAAGGTAAGTATTTGATCTATGGTCCTACAATTAATAAGTGGAAAAACAAAACAAAACAAAACAAAACAGAAGTCAGATCAAGGTATAGTTGAACTCAGAGTCCAAATGCCACATTATTTGGGAAATAGAGTCAGGACTGAACTAAATGGGTGGGGCAAATGGGAATGGTCAGGGTTAGGTCTCTCGGTAGTAGAATGAGGAATTGTTATAATTAGTTAGAAGTCCATATAAAATTTATTTCAGTTGCCCGTTTTTCTCCTCACTACATATTGATGAAGTTTTTTTTTTTATGAAATTTGAACAAAGTGGTCATAAATCTTGCCTCGTCATAAGTCATGTTCTGTCACTGCTATACAAACATGAAGGAAAAACCTGAATCTTTTAACACAATTGATGTCCTGACTCCTGGTTTGAAGTTTAATTTCCTATTTCTGTTCACCTCTTTGGAATATCTGTGGTTAGTTTGGTGACTAAGCTGATGAACTACGGTTGCTGCTTTGATAATGATTCAATCTCTGTTTAGTTACATCAAAAAAAAAAAAAAAATCCCCACTCCAAAACAAATCCTGCAGAACAAAGGCAAGTTAGGAGAAACACTATACGTTAGAAAAAGTCTTTGCATGTTATTGCCGAGATAAAGATAAAATAACTCTTTGGCATTGTTCTAATATAGGAGTCATTTTCTTTAGGGTCTTTGAACTCCAGCTTCTTAAATATCTTTAATGTTTGTAGGGAAGAGATAATGCTCGTAGGTAAGAGACACACAGCAGCATTCTATTTCTGACTTCGCTTATTGTTTTTTTTTTTTTTTAAACCCAAGAGAAAAACCCGAAACTCTGTGTTGGAAGGATTCTGATACCTCTTCATGCACCGTGGAGATGGCCAACTTTATATCCAATATATAAGGAAATATTTTGCATTCTGCTGCCATCTCTGGGAGTGATTATTCTCTTAAGCAAATGACACCTCCTATCAGCTCATTTCATGAGCATTAGACTTTTGTTTGCATGAATTCAGTTTTTCATATTTTTAAAAAGGTTTTATTGATTTATTTGACGGAGAGAGAGCGAGCACAAGCAGGGGGAGCAGCAGAGGGAGATGGAGAAGCAGGCTCCCCGCTGAGCAGGAATGCCCCTCCTCCCCCCCCATGTGGGACTTGATCCCAGAACCATGGATCATGACCTGAGTAGAAGACAGACGCTTAACCGACTGAGACACCCAGACGCCCCAATTTTTCATATTTTGGAAGAGAAACCTTACTGTGGATAGTGTACATAGTTAATTAAAAATCTACGGTTTTATTTCATTTAGTAAAATCAGCGGCCAGTTACAAGTGTATTGAGGGCGCAGCCACTCACCGAGTTACTGTTGATTCTGTCTGGCAAGGGAAGTCGGTATGTGTGGCATGGTCTTTGTTCATGGCGTTTTGCAAGAGATTGGGCCCAACGACTGCAACCTAGAATCAGTTATACCACCAGGAACTGAAAAGATTTCCAGCTGCTGTGAATGGGGTTGCGAGTGACAGGAATCTTGTTTAGAGAGCTTACTGTGTGGTGCTGGAGAATTAATCTTTGACTGTAAACCTTCTTCTCTTTCCTTAATCAGATAAACTGTCTGGCCTGAAACACAGGTCTTTTCTTTTCACAGACGGCTCTGTTTTCTCCCCAAAGGAGATTTTGTCCAACATAAGGACATAATTCTGTCCAAGAGGAAAGCATCTTAGACTTGTATAATTTTATTCTTCTTCTCACAATGGTGGGAAATAGATTGTTTTAAACAAGTTGTTTTAGGAAAATCTGAGGTGAGAAAATAATTTGCGTCTTCCTCCTTTGGTCAATTATAACTGGACTAATTTAGTTTTTTAAAAAGGTACTTGTCTCACTAGTTTTTCAATAGGAAATACAAACATAACCTAAAATGAAAACAAAATATCCCTTCATCATATCCCTAATAGATAAGTAAAGTTTAATTGTAATGATACAGGTATAACTCTTACTATACAACATGATAATATATTTTTTAGTTCATGTGGATGTTTTTTACTTGGCATTTGGAAATTTTTGACTTTCTCACATCACTCTGTATGGCTGAATATTTTTCATTTAAAAAGATATTTTAATGTAATGACATAATTTTTACTTTTTTCAGCCAATTGTTCACCAAGTGTTTGACAATTACATCACTTTTTTTCTCCCCTCTTCATTCTCTCTCCCTTCCTTTCTTTCTTCTTTAGTGTTTTTAAAGTGCTTTGGATGCTAGACATATAAATAAGTATATTTTTTCTTATCACATCATAAGCCAGTTTTATGACCTTCCTGTGTCTTTTCTAATTGCTTTCTTAACAGATGATGCAATTATTTCATTTACTTTAAAATATTTGTCTATGAAATATCTGTTTATAATACTATTTATAAAAAGGAAGATATGTGAGGAAGAGAATTAGGTACCCACTGATGTTATAGACAGCTTCTGACATGAACTTCAATGATCCTCACCTCCTGGTGGTCCTATTTTGTGAATTCCCTCCTCCTGAGTAACTCTCCTCTAACTAAAAGAATGTGGTAGCATTGGGGGGATATAACTTTTGTGATTAAGTAACAGAAGATTGGGACCTCTGTCTTGCTAGCAGACACTCTCCATTACTGGTTTTAAAGAAGTAAGCTGCCATATTGGAGAGGCCCACACAGCAAGGAACTGGGTGACCTCTGGCAGCAACCAGCAAGGAACCTTCAGTCCAGCACCCCTCAAAGAAATGAGTCCTGAAAACAACCATGGAAGCAAGCTTGATTCTTCCTCAGTCAAGAGGCCAGAGGAGACCTTGAGGGTTGGATGGTAATGTAGTTACCATCTGTGAGGGTCTGAAGCAGAGATCCCAGCTAGGCTCATAGATTCCTGACTGGGTTCCTGACTCATAGCAATGGAAGGACAATGAATGGGTGTTGTTTAAAGCTGCTAAATTTGGGGGTACTTTGTGACTCAGCAATAGATAAACTGACACAATTGGTAACAATTCATTGTTTTCAAGTCTTTATTTTAAAGAAAGAAATATATTTCCATATTAAAATTAGGATAATGCAGGGACGCCTGGGTGGCTCAGTTGGTTAAGCGGCTGCCTTCGGCTTGGGTCACGATCCTGGAACCCCGGGATCGAGTCCCACATCGGGCTTCCTGCTTGGCAGGGAGTCTGCTTCTGCCTCTGACCTCTCTCCTCTCATGCTCTCTCTCTCTCAAATAAATAAATAAAATCTTAAAATAAATAAATAAATAAATAAATAAATAAACCAACAAAACTAGATTTTTAACAGTGATATATATTCTATGATTGTATAAATACACTATAATTAATGAAATTATCCATGGTTAGATTTTTAGTTTATTATTGATTTTATGATGCTAAATAATTCTGTGAAAAAAATTCCTCTACATACATATATTGCTTATCCATTACCTTTTTTTTAGCTTATGAATCTAAGAGTGAATTACTCAGATAAAAACATTTTAAATGCTCATGACTGATATTATCAAATCCCATCATTCTGGGAAGATTGCCTCGATTTTTTAATCCTACCAGAAATGTATGAGAGAATCATACCCTTGTTATAGACCAGCCAACACTGGTATTATAATTATTTTTCTTACTTACCAATTTGACAGATAAATTTTACTTATGTTAATTTCTAAAAATAATTGATCACATCTTCACAGTTTAATTAGCCACTTGGGTGTTTTATTTTTAGTAAAATACTGGCTCATATTTTGGTGATTGCCCCTTGACCTTGATTTTAAGACAAAAGTTACCAGATATATTCACATTTCTAGAGGCATTTCTCTTTGTCTCTCTCTCACCCACACACATTCATTGTTGACATTCCACCTAATAAAAATAACAATGTCCAACAGTCTGTATTAAAACCTGTGTCCTTGGGGCACCTGGGTCATGATCTCAGAGTCCTGGGATAGAGCCCCGAATCAGGCTCTCTGCTCAGCGGGGAGTCTTCTTCCCCCTCTCTCTCTGCCTGCCTCTCTGCCTACTTGTGATCTCTCTCTGGCAATTAAATAAATAAAATCTTTAAAAATAATAATAATAAAAAATAAAACCTGTGTTCTATGTAGACCATATTTTATTTCTTTAAGCCCTGTAATATCTATTTCCCATTTGATCTTCATGACAACCCTGTCTAGTTAGGTATAGAAGTAGTCTTACCATCTCAAGTTTAGTAATGGTTTAGATATAAGTTCAGAAAAGTTACTTAAAGCTACATTGTTTAATTATTGGTGGAGTTGGACACAAACTGTTTTCTGACTTTACATCTAGTACTTTTCTCTTCATGGTTGTTCTCTATACTGTGTATCCAGTATTATTCTAGGTATTGATGGCTGTAGATAAAGGAGGGGAGGGAATTAATGCTTATAATGTGTTAAATGGTTTATGTACATTAACTGGTTTAATCCTTACAACAATACTGTAATTAATAATTTCCCTATTTTTATAAAAGAGGAATAGAAGTCTCAAAGATTTGCTCACCCAAAGTTAACTAATTAATAGAGGATCATTCAGCTCCTTGGCAGGTTGTATTTAAAGACTATGATCTGTTCTTTTATTATTTGGAGATGGTTTATTGTAGGGAGCAAGTGGAATTTATTATAGAACTGTTTTCTCGTAATACTTCTCTTTTCCCACCATCTTTGCCATTTCCTTTTTAGGACTTTTATGCATAAATAAGGCTTCATTGGGACTGAATTTTTTACCTAGTTAACATCCAGTCTTTAGGTAAGGCTAATGTCAGGCATTGCCACCACCAGAAAGCCTGTCTTGAACTCTTTTTGTCCTCACTCAGACCATAGGCATATCTCCATCATGGTACTCACCTCATTGTATTTCTATTTTTCTATTTGGATATCTGCCTAACCACTTAAAAATGTGAATTTCTATAGGTTTTGGAGGACTGCAAATGGTTCACGTCGAATTCTTCTTGCTTACCATTGTACCTGGCTCATACTGGGTGCTCCACTAATGTCAAATGAATGAGTAAGAAAAAGAATGGAAAGCAGGGATGCCCTGGGCCACAGGAGGATGCAGCTGGCTTGTCAGTGCCTCTGTAGAGCACAGGAATCATAGGTGCTTAGAATACACAGTCTCAACATCTGCTTGTTTGGGAGTCCCATCAGAAAAGGTCAGAAAAAAATTTTTCTTTAAAGTTTTGAAAATAAAGGTAAGAAGAGTAAGATAAAACAGCAATTTAAATATGACATTTTAGATTTAATGACACTTATGGGGATTCCATAACATTCTAAAGGAAAAAAGGTAGGAAATCTTCCCTACAAATGATACACATCTTAAATTTTACTGTTTTTCTTGGATAAACTTGAAGTAGTCATATACTCCGTGCATGAGCATGGATATATGTATACATACATAAGATATACATATATATGTATACATATGATATTTACCATATAGCTTAATTATGGGGTATAGTGGCTCAAATACTGAACAAAAATGGTAATTTTATCATTTTTCTTCAGTTTCTGCAAGTAGAAATTAGAGGCAGTCATAATTATCATCATGTTCTATAGGAGAGAATTCGAAAAACTTTTCTAAAAAATACTAAAAATAAAAATACGAGGTACTAATTCTAAATCGAATAACAACCAACAACTATGAAATCCATTCATTTCTTGACCTGTGATTCATTTTTAAATTAATACAGATGAGATGAAATGAGCATAGCACAGAGCAATCTTCTCTTTAGTGGGCTTGCTGATGAAAATGGCTTATCTTTGAACTTCAAAATATTTTCCTGAAAAGATGAAAACAATTAAATCAATAATTAAGACTGAACAATGACATATTAAAAAAGTTAGGTATGGAGTAGTTAGTACGTGGCCTAATGTGGGCAATGCAAAGGAGTTGAACTATGTATTTGAATTTGTCCTATTTGAAATTGTATAATTTGGAAGGAGGGAAATATTTCTTGACGAATCAGCTGGGTCACTGCCCATTTTGATCAAAGAGAAGCTTCTGGCAGAATACTCTAAATCCCAAAGATCCTTGGGATTTATAAGCCAGTTATAAATTCTCTGCTGAAGAATTTTGCAAATACATGGAACACGTTGATACTATTAGTTAATGAGCAAAGCTTAAAAAAAAAAAGGAAAAGAAAGGATTTCAAAAGGATGACACTCCTGAATATGAATGTTGATGATCCTACTTTAAGGTCAAAGAAGATAGATAATAAATATTAATGGATGGCTCCTTTTTTTTCAAAGAGATAAAATATCACTCTCAGAAGAGTTGGAGTTTTAAATAATTCTAACTATGGTGTTCTTTAATTCTCAACGGAGTCCTATGCCCTAAAAAATATGAAACATCTGTTTGACTAGTAATTCCAATTGTAACAGTGCTGTACCCACTGGCCACACGCGTGCTCTAGCGCCATCTAGCTAGATTCCAAGGTAATTCATTACAACTCAGTTTTGCTTCTAGTCTGCAAGTATTCCAACTTTTCTTTTCTAATTATACTGTATTATTTAGATGTTTTTTGTTTTCCCTTCTCTTTAAACATCGCCCCCGGGGATATTTTTTCTTTTTTAAAAATTTTAATTATTTATTTGACAGAGAGAGATCACAAGTAGTCAGAGAGGCAGGCGGAGAGAGAGGGGGAAGCAGGCTCCCCGCTGAGCAGAGAGCCCTATGCAGGGCTGGATCCCAGGACCCTGGGATCATGACCTGAGCCGAAGGCAGAGGCTTTAACCCACTGAGCCACCCAGGTGCCTCAGATTTTTTTTCTTATCCTGATTTAAATAGTCTAATGTAGTAAATGGAGTCCCACTCCCAGGAAGGGGGATTCATTAGTGATAAATTCCTGGCACATCACAAAAAACATTTGTTTCTATTATAAACATGAGGCTCTGATGAGGTTTGCAATCTTGGAAGATTGTTCCATGAAGTTACTAAAATTCCAAAGTCAGGTGCCTCTACTCACACTTGAATTATTTTCTGACAGTCAAGACCAGGTTAAGGTAAGATTCTGGCTTCAGTAATACACCTTTCTCCAACAGGTGAACCTGGGCAGGCCTTGAGTGCCAGGCTGAGGAAGCAGGGAGAAAATTCAGTGAGACACTGGGCATGAAGGTGGAAGTGATCCACTGGAGAAGCAGAGGATGGCTTTAAAGAGGAGAGTCCTAAACAAAACCAAGAAGCTTGAAAAGGAGGGAGTAGAAAGAGGAGATGGCAGACAAACCAAGGGACAGACAGGTCAGTCTGGGGTAAAGAAGTATAAGAATAAAGGAAGTCCAACAAAGAATAAAAAAATAAAGAATAAAAGAAGAAAGCCGAGAATAGGGATTTGTTTTCACCTTCGCAGTTAACATTCTTATGTGATACTACCTATTTGAAAATCAGGGTGCACAAACTGGAACCAAGTCAACATTGTTGATAGTTAACTAATCCACTAACATTCACAGTCTTGATCTTCATTTGATAGACCGAAATTTACATGAGTTGACAATACATTTTGAAATAAGCAGCTCCTCTTCTTATCCCTTCTATCTTCAGAGTCCGTTTACTTCTACAAAAGAAAAAAATTTAAAACATTGAGATTGACTTTAGTAAGTACTTTACATATTACTTTTTCTTATAGTCAGAGATGCTGAGATGTTCACAGTTGCCCAAAATATGTTGACAGATATTCAGAGCTTCCTCCATGAGCATAAATTAATATTACTGTATAAAATCATATTTCAAATGGCTTTTCTTACAGTTGACAATGAGTCAACTCATCATAATAGATGCATATCTAGGGTGTTTGACAGTTCCTTAATGGAAAAGAATGTAAGCAGAGCAGGATCTGTACAAGTATACTGAAAAAGGAAACTATGTTAGAAACAATATTTAACCTACATCTTTAGTGTTTTTAGAGTTGCATAATAATGTTTTTTTAAAACTGAAGTATAATTAACAGAGTATTCTATTAGTTTCAGGTGTAAAATACAATGATTCAACAATTCCATACATTTCTCAGTGCTCATCAAGATAAGTGTACTTTTAATCCCCTTTCTCTATTTCACCCATCATTCCCCCATCACACAAACACCAGTTTGTTCTCTGCATTTAAAAGTCTGTCTTTTGTTTATTTGTAATACTAATGGTTTCGTAAAAATTACTTAACCATTTCTCATTTAATGAATGTGTCACATTCATTAAGATTCTGTAAGACTTTCTCTTTGATATTTCTCAGTGCTACTTTGTGTCTCTATGATTCACAATCTCCCATTTGGTTTGCCTAACTCTCCAGCTTCTGTGCAGGAAACACTCTATCATGAATGCTATTTGTACTACCAGGAGACTGGTTACTAATCCTTGCTTGGTTATGAACTGATAACTAAGGTATGAGCTGGTATTGGGTTAAGACTTACCTCCCCATAAACATTTTTCAGAAAGAGATCTATATCTATCTACCTATCTACCCATCTATCTAATCATTTATATTTTAAACAATAAGATAATTTTTTCCCATTTTACAAGAGACCCAGAAGTGGGTCATTTTCTAGAGTAGGTAATGCAATGGCTCACAGATGTCATCAAGGACTCAAATCCTTCCTTTTTTTCTTCGATATCTTCAAAGTCACCTTCATCCTTAAACTGATTTTTGTCATGGTCATAGATTGTGGCTGCAGATTCAAATCAACAATGGTCAGAGGAAGATGTACTCAAGACTTGTAGATCCATTTTTTTTCTTTTTTAAAGAGGCGAAGAAAGCTCTCTCAGCGGACATCCAAGAGACTTGTTCTAATGTCTTGGTAAGGATTGAGTCACATGTTTATTCCTAATCATGGAAAGGGGTGATTACAATGATGGGCTAACAGTGGCTCTCAGTTCTGGCTGCATTTGAAAGTTGGAAAAACTACCGATACCTGAATCCCACCCTCAGAGATCCTGGGATGCACCCTGAGACATTGAGTGTTTTAATGGAAAGATACATTGAAAGGGATTCTTAAAAGAAAGAAAGGTTCAAGAGTTAAAGAAATAAAAAAAGGTACAACAGGAGGTAGAATACATATTTTTATTTTTATTTTTTAAAGATTTTATTTATTTATTTATTTGACAGAGAGAGAGAGACATAGTGAGAGAGGGAACCCAGGGGGAGAGAGACATAGAGAGGGAGCTGCAGAGGTAGAGGGACAAGCAGGCTTCTGGCTGAGCAGGGAGCCTGATGTGGGGCTGGATCCCAGGGTCCTGGGATCACGGCCTGAGCCAAAGGCAGATACTTAATGACTGAGCCACCCAGGTGCCCCAGAGAACACATATTTTTAGATGAAACTTCCCCAGTCACCACAGCGGTCTACTATGAAGGCAGGAAAAAGTTCAGTCTCAAGAAATGTTAGCATCATCCCCTTCAATCCTTTACAGAGATTTGCCAATAAGGCTTGTGCTATGTGGCTGGAGAATTGCATGGATATGAATTTATGGCCCCTTCAGCCCTTTGGCCTGGGACTGGCTGTCTCCTAGACATCTGACCGCATCTGTGAAGCCACAGAATGTCCTGTGTGCTTTTGTGCACGTTGAATGGGTGAATGCAGGCTGAAATCCGGCTCTCCCTGCTTCTAGATCCTTCACTCTGGCACCTGACTGCATCTCGTTGAGGTGCCTTGTGGGACAGTGAGGCCTTTGTGGAGGGCAACAAATACAAACCTTTTTATTACTTCTCCTCTCTATCTAGAATGATGAATTTTGGCTTATTTATGACAACTGAAAGAAAAAAATTAAAATGTAAAATATGTTATACTCTGTATAGTCCTGCTTTATTTAGATTCTTTTCTTAGGACACCTTATTATATACTGTTTGATGTACTGTCCAAAACATGGAAAATTTTCTAGCTTTTTATTCCAAAGACTCATAATAAGGTAATAGAGAACATTTCAGTGTTTTCTTATTGTAAATAACTAGCTCAGGAATGTTTCTGTGGGACTCTTTCCTGAATGCCTGATCAAGATCCCTAGCTGTCTAATGCATGTATTCATGATTCATTTACTGAAGTTTTAGAATAGTGAGCCCTAACTTTTAAAAAATGAGGAGTTCTGAGTTGCTTCAGTTGGAGTCCTAAGGACAGATATCCTCCCCAGAAAAGCAGAAACATAAGACCAGATGGCAGTTTTATTTCTAATCCAGAGTTTCCTAATAGCCATTTTTTTTTTAAAATTTCAGGAAAGACAATCCTTATGATTTTCTCATTTGCCTCATGGATACAAGTAGCACTATGAAAAGTACTTCATTTTAATTCCTCTCCCATCACAGCTATGAACAGGCATCGCATGACACATTTTATAGGCATTATCTCATTGTTCATAATGACCCAACCAAGTTAGGCATTTTGTCCTTGTTGCAGATGAGGGAATTAGAAAGTAACATGTTCAAGGTCACACAGCCAGTAATGGTAGAGCCGGGATTTGAATCCAAAATCTAACTTGAAAACTAGTGCTGAGGTGGGTTTAACTTGGAAGCTACCTTTTCATTAGGTGATATGAGCACTAAACAAATGGATAGATGATAGAAAGGTGGACAGATGGATGGATGGATTGGATAGATAAATGTGTAACTTGTTGGTTTGCTACAATATTGGATTACCTAATATTGGATTTGTTGTTTACTGAATATTTTTAAAAACTTAACTTTAAAAATATTTGGGCCGGGGCACCTAGGTGGTTTAGTTGATTAAGTGTTCAACTCTTGATTTCGGCTCAGGTCATGATCTTAGGGTCCTGGGATTGAGCTCTGTGTCTAGCCCTGTGCTCAGTGGGGTGTCTGCTTGAGAATTCTCTCTATCCCTCTCCCTCTGCCCCTCCCACCTCTCTCTCTCTCAAATAAATAAATAAATAAATAAATCTTTAAAAAATCTATCTATATATAGGGCCTATGAAGGGATATAATTATTGCCAGCTAATAATAATAGCCACTACAATAATGACAGTCATTAGTCATTCTACTAGGCACCTTATATAATAATGATGATGATGATAAAAAGAACAATAGTACTATCATTACTACTACCAAGTAAGAACAAATAGTAATTAAAATTTGTTTTAATTTGAAGTGTCCCAGCTTCTTTTCCAAATACTTCACATGGACTATCTCAACCCTTCTGACAACCATATGAGGTGGGGTCCATTATTCCTTTCATTTTTCAGATGAGGGAATGGAGGTGTGTACATGTGAAGTACTTTTCTCAAGATCATCTAGTTGGTGAGTAGCAAAGCTGAAGTTTAAACCCAGGTCACTTGATTCTAAAGTCGTGTATTATACTGCATGATGTGATGAGGTCATTGAAATAAAATAATATATATGATGTGGTCATTGAAATAAAATAGCATTTCTTTAAACTCAGCTATGGTCTCAGGACACGTGTGTGGCTCACAGATTCTATTTGAAATCCTCTCTCTCCCTTTCCCTCTGCCCAACCTTGCCTCAAATAAATAATTCAGCTTTTTAAAAAAAAAATCAGCTATGATCCTTTTCACTGAATTACATTTAAGAATAGTCATTCTTGTGGTAGTAATACCCCAGGTCAATATTCAATAACAAATATGTATAATGTTAAAGAGACAAATTGCCTAAATTAGATTCTCTTAAAGTCTCCAGAACACATTGTTTTCAATATTATGCCGTATGGACAGGTTCACATAAAGTAGTTTCATAAATACTGCTTTTTGGATTTCAGCAAATCTATTTTCAGTTTTAATGAAATTTTGAATTTTTGACAATAAACTTACTAGAGCAGACCACAGAACCAGTCCTTCCTCAGAATCAGTTAAAATCTAGGACAATACATTTAAAAAAATTTTTTTTTAATTTGACAGACATCACAAGTAGGCAGATAGGCAGGCAGAAACAGAGAGAGGGGGAAGCAGGCTCCCCACCGAGCAGAGAGCCTGACGAGGGGCTCAATCCCAGGACCCCGGGATCATGACCTGAGCAGAAGGCAGAGGCTTCAACCCACTGAGCCACCCAGGTGCCCCCAATACATTTTATTATTATGTGAACCTGCCATTCTTAAATTTTAAAATTTGAGTATTTCAGTAAGTGAGTTTTAGACTTTATGGACTTATTGATTTGTCTGTAGAGTTTGTAAATGGGTGTACCATGTTCTTCTCACAATTCACTGCCACTGGTGAAAATGCAGTCGGTTTTTAGACCCACTAATCTCCCACAGATGAGCAGAAGGCTACTCAGGTGGTTCTGTTTGTTGGCAAAGATGATTCTACTGGATTCAACATGGAATTCAACCTGCTGTGTTCATTGTGTTAGGCTCTATGGTGATGCAAAGATGGGGCTGAGTGCCTGTTCTTGAGTGGCTCAAGCCAGCGGCAAGGTGGAGCCTCCATAAGCCACTCTTACCTTAGGCTGGTTGTTATGCATACTGTTAACAGTCAAGCAAACCTGAGTGCTTTAGTGATATGTGATTGAGAGCGTTCACTTCTGATTGAGGAGGGGTTCTGGGAGGTGTTGTCTTTGTTGTTTTTAAAAGATTTTATTTATTTATTTGACAGAGAGAGACACAGCGAGAGGAGGAACACAAGCACATGGAGCGGGGGAGAGGGGTGGCGAGGAGGGGTGGAGAAGCAGATTCCTTGCTAAGCGGGAAGTCTGATGGGACCCTGAGATCATGACCTGAGCCAAAGGCAGACACTTAATGACTGAGCCACCGAGGCGCCCCTCTGGGAGGTGTTTTAAGAAATGGAATTTGAACTGGATTTGAAAGTTATTATGTAAGACCTTGAGGTTTGTGTATGGGAGGTAAGATCATTAGCAGGAGTACAAGCTTTGGAAGCATACATTCAGGCCAAGCTAAGAATAGTAGACCAAACTCTTTTCTCTGTTAATATTGGGTATGTTGCCTCACCTTTTCCCACCTCAGTTTTCTCACCTGCTAAAAGAGGACTAATTATTTGCTTCATAGGGGGTTTTCCCCCTCTCTGGGATGGGGGATGGAGAGAGAGAGTGAGTGCAGGTGTGCATGCACATGTGACTGGGGGGGGGGCAGAAGGAGAGGGAGAGAGAGAATCCTAAGTAGATTCTGTGTCCCGTTGATCTCACAACCCTGCGATCATGACCTGAGCCCAGACCAAGAGTGGGATGCCTAACTGACCGAGCTACCCAGGCACCCCTGTTTCATAGAACTTTGTGAGGATTGTATGAGAACCTAAGAAATGTGCCTAACATAGTACCTGAAATGTTATAGGTACTTGGTAAACTGCATGAGCATACACAGACCACATGTACACACAAACACTCAAGAAATAATGTGCCCAGGTGCATACAGGTTGTCACATTTTCAGTATTTTATTGGAGAATTGCTAATTGATAGTCAGAATTAGGGGAGTTTTGTTCAATTTTTAGCTATTTCTTCTTGCCCCTTAAGTGATTCTTTCAGGGTTTGGCAATCCTTTGATATTCGTAAGAGGGATCCTGGATTTTCCTGGAAATTAAAGTTGCCTGGGAAAAGAGGGAGTTCTGAGGTGAAGATATGGAAAGGTGAACCTCAGGCACAGCGCTTTTTACAAATTTGGAAACCTATTTCCTATGTAATAAGAAGCAGAAAGCAAAATTTATTTATTTTAAGAATGACTTAGCCTTTTATGTGGGAGACAAATACTGTCATTACTAAGAGAACGGAGCAACCATTGACCTGTGAATGACAGTGGTTACCTAATAGCATGCAGAGTGGGCAGCGAGTCCACTGGAAAGCAGCCCAAGGTGGAGAAGGGGTGCCATAAATGAGAACGTTTTCTTCTCTGAGTTCTCATCTACAGATTGAAGGAGCCTCGCCTTTATATTAGTTGAGGACATCTCACAGAGGATGTCTGCCCAGAGATGAAGAGGTTTTATTCTTTGAGTGGACCAACTGAGAGGCTGGCTGGAGGAGGCGGAGGGGCACCGCCTCATCTATTTGAATGACTAAAAATGTGGCATGGTGCCCAGAAATGAGGTCAGAGCCTTTGGAAATGGAGGAGAGGTTTTTCAAGATTTTTTTTTTTCCTGGTGTGATAGGCTGACTCATGGGAAACAAATCAATTCCACAGGAATTTGTCCCTGAACCTAGGTTTTTTAGTTGAGGAATCAATTCAGAGAAAAAATTGCTTATTTATTTTGTCTTCATGAACAATTTGCCCTGAGTAATATTGGGTGACCTGTAGGTTAATCATATTCCATTCAAGTATCTCTCTTTAAAAACACTGCTATTATTCTGTATAAATTTCTCTCTCTCTCTTTTTTAAAGACTTTATTTATTTATTTGACAGATGGAGATCACAAGTAGGCAGAGAGGCAGGCACAGAGAGAGGAGGAAGCAGCCTCCCTGCTGAGCAGAGAGCCCGATGCGGGGCTTGATCCCAGGACTCTGGGATCATGACCTGAGCCGAAGGCAGAGGCTTAACCCCTTAACCCACTGAGCCACCCAGGCGCCCCTTCTTCTTCTTCTTCTTCTTTTTTAAAGATTTTATTTATTTGACAGAGAGAGAGAGAACATAAGCAGGGGGAGTGACAGGCAGAGAGAGAGGGAGAAGAAGGCTCCCTGCTGAGCAAGGAGTTGGATACTGGCCTCAATCCCAGGACCCTGAGCCCAAAGCAGACGCTTAACCACCTGAGGCACCGAGGTACTCCTATTCTGTATAAATTTCTAAAAAACATATATACATGAGGACCTCTTCCAAAGAATGCTTTTTGACAAGATGGAAGTTGGGAATAATTATATTAAACATAACCCATCCTAAGAATGTACTAATAAGAATTCCTCTTTAGGGGTGCCTGGGTGGTTCAGTGGGTTAAGCTGCTGCCTTTGGCTCAGGTCATGATCTCAGGGTCCTGGGATCGATCCCCATATCAGGCTCTCTGCTCAGCGGGGAGCCTGCTTCTCCCCCTTCTCTCTCTGCCTGCCTCTCTGCCTACTTGTGATCTCTCTCTATGTCAAATAAATAAATAAAATCTTAAAAAAAAAGAATTCCTCTTTAAACATAATTATATTAATTAATTTTATTCAAATAAATATTGTCATTTAGTTAATGCTAGTTATAGTCAATATTATTAATTCACTCCTATTTAATCATAACTACATTAATAATCCCTGTGAGTGGGTATTTTAAGTGGCATACACTTCACAGCATTTCACTTGCAGGATATGTTCAGAAACCAACCATAATATTTAATGGAGAAATTTTTAAATATGCAATTTGTAAATTAGGAATTGCCTGTATTGTTTTAAAAGTAATTAAACTGAATGTGAGGTATTTTTCAGTAGTTGACATTGTGGGATTTTAAGTTTGTTATTATTGAGAACTTCACATGAATGGTTTAGTGGAAAACAAGATTTTAAAATGTTAACATTAAAAAAAGAGGGACTATGTTTATAGCAGCAATGTCCACAATAGCCAAGTTATGGAAAGAACCTAGATGTCCATCAACAGATGAATGGATAAAGAAGAGGTCGTATATATATACAATGGAATACTATGCAGCCATCAAAAGAAATGAAATCTTACCATTTGCGATGACATGGATGGAACTAGAGCGTATTATGCTTAGCGAAATAAGTCAACTGGAGAAAGACAACTATCACATGATCTCCCTGATATGAGGAAGTGGAGATGCAACGGGGGTGGGAGTTAAGGTGGTAGGAAAAGTAAAAATGAAAGAAGATGGGATCGGGAGGGAGACAAACCAAAAGAGACTCTTAATGTCATAAAACAAACTGAGGGGGGTGGGGGAGAGAGGGGTTGGGAGAGGGTGGTGGGGTTACATTATATGTTTAAATAAAGCTTAAAAAAAAAAGAGGGACTAGAATAATCTTGGTGGAAATTCTTACCAACAGTTTGCTTTTAGATGTGAATCTTGGTTTTAGGATATATTCCTTTAGATAATATAGAAAAATCTAAAAGATGTTCTCAAAAAGCTTTTAAAATGTATTTAAAATGAAAATAAGGAAGCTGTTATAAAATATTCTGATTCCAGGGTCAGTGAAGACATTTTTATTGGTTATAGAATAAGAGTTTGTTTTTCTAATGACACTCTGGATAGTTATATGTTGTGGTTTTTTAGGTGGATCTGCTGTTAAAATGTTTACCAACTTCTCCAAATAATAAAAGCTATTGTTTAATTTCTTCTAGTTCAAACATGGAAATTTTAGAGAACTCAGGTAAGTAATTGCCTATTTCCTGTGAGATACACCAAGAATTGTATTAATTTAAAAATGATATATAAGATGGAGCAATTCCTGGGACATGAATGAACATGCCAAATATATATTTCTTTTTAGAATGAAGGAAATACTGCTTCCATATAGATATAACTGGGAAAAGAAGTTTGAACTACTTTAGAATGTTATATAGAAGGTATGTTGAATGATTCTACTTAGTAGACAAATATTCTATAATTTCCTGTGAACATTTTTTTAAAGCTGTCATGAACTCTCAAGTATATATTCTATAATTACATTCTGGAATATAGTCTATAGGATATAATAACTTAGTTTATTTGATAATGACCATAAGAAACTATTTTTATTACAGAGACAGTCAAAGGGAGAACTAAATTTTAAAATGGCATTTGATCCAACTTCTATATCCCTTATGATGTTTTGAGGGCCATATTTAAATACTTCTATTTATATACTTTATAAATAAACCAGAAAAATTTAAAAAATCATTAATTCAAAGCATATTTGAGGACTTTGGGGTACACATTGTAAAGAAAAGAGATTTGAAAAAAATGCCTGGTCTTGTGAAAATTACTTTTAAATTGGAGGAAATGTAATAAACAGCATAATAGATATATAAATCACGTAGTTTGGTGCTCAAATCTATAAAAGCAGGGAAAACAAGGCAGAGTACAGGGGATTGGGAGTAATCTATTTCAGGAAAACAAATTTTTTTTCTTACATTGGTTGCTTGTTTGATAAAATAAATAATATATAGCAGCTCAAAATCTAGTGGTAAAAATGGTGCTGGCGTGTAAGGCAAAACATGATATATAATGTAAAAGAGAAATAATCTTCAAGTTCTTTCCCATGATTCTATGATTTCAATAATTATGAGCATTAGATCATTCCTATACCGCATACTTTTTTATATTCCAGGCCCTGTAATTGAACACAGTGAGTGGTTATAACCTTCTTCCAAAATTGGATATCAGATTGGTCCTTATGCCTGCAGTGCACATTTTTGAGGTAAATATGTGATAAATTTCATATGTACATAAAGACTTAGATACAGATATTCATTGCATCAATGTTTTCAAAAATAGAATACTGGAAACAGGCCAAATGCCCATCAGTGGAGGAATGGATAGATAAATTATGGCCATATTGGAAATTATGGAGCAGTTAAAACATTGAGCTAAGATTACATATGTTGTCACGGAACACTCTTTAAGATACATTGTTAAGTTTTGAAGAAACTAAGTCTCAAGACAATGTGTCTAGTAAGATGATAATAGTAAACAAATTCAAACAAGATAAACTATATATTTTGGATGTATGGTAGATCACTTTATTTCCCAACTCTTCCCTTTGCCTCTATAATAGAATTGGACATTAACATCATTTCTATATGAAATGCTGACATTGTCACATAATGAATTGCTGTGGTTATTTGTGTCTGTATATACTTTACCCATCGTTTTCCTGGACATAGAATGTGTCTTGATTAATGGAATGCTAGAGAGCAGGATGACACTGATTTTTTTTTTTCTTGTGTTTGTATGTAATAGGTATCTTGTCATTTCAGTACACACATAATTTACTCCTTTCTTTTCTTTTTACAATTGCATAATATTCCACAGTGGAAGGCAACTTAGTTTATTCAACCAGTCCAATATTTGCTAGGCACTTGGATTATTGCTAGACCTTTTCTACTACAAAACAGTGTCCACAATGAATAATCTGGGCCATATCATTCTGTAAGTGTAGAACCATCTGCAAATATAGTTTATCTTTTCCTTTCCAATTTTTACGCATTAAATATTTTCTCTTGTATAAATATATCGCTGAATACATTTAATACAATGTTAAATAGCAGTGTTAATAGAGGCCATCATTTTCTGATTCTTCCAGTGTTTTTCTCCTTAAGAAAGAAGCTGGTGTTTGATCTGGGCTGATCTATAGTCATGTTGTATCGATTGGGTTCTTTGCAATAGACAGTTAAAGATTGTTTCTCTCTTCACACACTTCTGACCCCAAATGTGTGAGGTTTTCACTCCAAACAATTCACCAGTTCTCTGTAGACACCAACTGGATGTTCCTCCAGTTTGATTCAATTCCGACAGTAACTTCCTGGAGCTAAGACAGACCCCTCAGTTTACAGGCTCAGTCCCATGGGACGGCCTCTAACTTCAGAGGCCAGTTGCAGGTAATGGGTTCCTAGGTTACTTATGCTTCTGTCCAACTTGATTACAAAGTGGAGGTTCACATGACTTCCTCTTCAGGTTCTATAATTTGCTATTACATGTTACAGAACTCAGGGAAATACTTATTATTTCTAGTTTATGATAAAGGCCATAAAGGACACAAATGAACAAATAGAGAGGAACACAAGGTGAGGTCTGAAGGGTTATGTGTGTAAGAACTTCTGTCTCTGTGGAATTTGGGTGTGTTACCTTCCTGGTATGTAGAGGTTTTCACCAACTTCAGAGCTCTCTGAACCCCCTTATTTAGGATTTTTATGAAGGTTCCATTACACCAGTGTGATTGAATAAATCCATTGGCTGTTGGTGATTAAGTCAATCTTCAGCCCCTTTCTCCTTCCTGGATGTTGGAGAATGGGGCCGAAACTTTCAACCCTCTAATCTCATGATTGGTTCCTCTGGTACTGACCCCTATCTTCCAGGAATCATCTCATTTGCTTTAACTCAGGTATGACTTTGAAAAGAGCTTATTATGAATAACAGATGATGCTCCTTTAGCTCCTCCCACTCAGGAAATTACAAGGGCTTTAGAAGATTTTATGCCAGGAACTGGAGATAAAAAACAAACCTATAGTTCTTATTATATCATGATATCTTATTATATCACAATACAATCAAACTAAGTAATTAATGAGAGTTTAATGAAGAGAAACCTTTTATAAAATGTTGGGCAGTATTAAGGATACCCAAAAGGGATGGTGACATTTATGGAACCAACAGTAGTGAGGTGGCACGTAACTCCTTAGGACCAAAGGGAAAGTAGGAAATGGAGGTTCTGGGAACAGAGAGATGTAGGCGAGAGCCTCCTGAAAGAAACTGTAGCCTTCAGTAAGAAGTCACTTTAACCCTGCTATCTTGTCTAACTGACTTAACCCAAACAGAAACAACAGTTTCGGGATGCCTCTGTGGCTCAGTCAGTTGGGGGCTGCCTTTGGCTCAGGTCATGATCCCGGGGTCCTGGGACCGAGTCCCGAACTGGGCTCCTTGCTTAGTGGGGAGCCTCCTTTTCTCTCTACCTCTGCCTGCCACTCTGCCTGCTTGTGCTCTCGCTCTCCAACAAATACATAAACAAAACCTTAAAAAAAAAAAAAAAAAGGAAAGAAAGAAACCACAATTGTGTGGTTACTGAGGACCATACAAGTCAGGCTGCCAGGATAGAAAACAGGATGAAGAAGAGGGAAAGTGGATCTAGAAGGCTCAAACAGGGATGACCCAGCACACATATTAAGGAAGTATCCGCTGAATCCTTTTTTATTGAGTGCTTTAAATTTAAGAATGGAATTGAATTTGTTAAGTTACGCTTGGTATCCATGGAGATGATCACAGGAATTTCCTTTATAGAGCATCAGTATAATAATAAGTTCTATTAAGACAATGTGTTGTTAGATTTGTTAATATTGAGCCATCACTTCATGCCTAAATCTAACTTTATGCCTGTTTTACCTCTTTTTAAACTTCATAAAAATTGAATAACAAAATATGTGTCTGCTTCTTTCATTTACTAGTTTGATATTCATCCATTTGTGTATAGATATGTATAGATGTTTTATTTGGTGAATATTCTATCCATTCTATTGTTGAATATCTTTCTACTGTTGAATACTCCAGCTTAGGCTATTAAAAATATTGCTGCTGGGAGAGGGTGGTGGGTTTACATTATATGTTTAAATAAAAAAGCTTAAATTAAAAAAAAATTAAAAAAAAATAAAAATATTGCTGCTGAACATGCTTATAAATGTCTTTTAATGTACATGTGTATGTATTTCTATTTACCTAGGAATAAAATTGCTGGGCTGTTAGGAGTGCTTATTTTAAGCTTTACTAGACACTGCTAGGCAGTTTCCAAAGTAACTGTACCAGTTTACACTTCCAAAGCAATATACTAGTTCCCCAGTTGCTCCCTATTCTTGCTAACTTCTTAATTTTAGCCATGCTAGTGGGTTTTGAATGGTGACTCAATGTGGTTTTATTTTAATTTCCCTCTTACCTAATGAGGACAGATATCTTCTCACGTGTTTATTTTTTATTTTTTTAATTTTTTAAAAATATTTTATCTATTTATTTGACAGACAGAGATTACAAGTAGGCAGAGAGAGAGGGAGGAAGCAGGCTCCCTGCCAAGCAGAGAGCCTAATGCAGGGCTTGATCCTAGGACCCTGAGACCATGACCTGAGCCGAAAGCAGAGGCTTTAACCCACTGAACCACCCAGGCGCCCCGTTTATTGGGCATTTTTTAAATGTTTTAAAAGATTTTATTTATTTGTTTGACATAGGTCACAAGTAGGCGGAGAGGCAGGCAGAGAGAGAGAGGAGGAAGCAGGCTCCCTGCTGAACAGAGAGCCCGATGTGGGGCTCGATCCCAGGACCCTGGGATCATGACCTGAGCCAAAGGCAGAGGCTTTAACCCACTGAGCCACCCAGGCGCCCCTAAAGTCTTAATTTTTGTTAATTTTTATTTTTTTATGTGGGCTGGTTAGTTAATGTTTTGCCATATGGCTACTGCCTTTTTTCCTATTTATAGTTTTTGCTTTTCCAAATTCCTGAAGATAAGAATTATTCTGTTTGCTTTTAAAACTGTCCTGTCCAAAACCATAGTGACTATCTGCATATAGTTACTTAAATTTAAATGTAAGTTAATTAAAGTTAGATTACATCAAATAAAAAATTCAGTCTCTCCACTGCTCTAATAAAGTTCAAGTGCTCAGTAGCCACAGATGGCTCAATGGCTACCCTTGTCGGATACAGCAAATATACAATATTTCCCTTGTTACAAGCATTTCTATTGCACTGTGCCATGAAGAAAGTGGGAAGGTGAAGAATTAAGCTGGAACCATATTCCTACAGGAACTAGAAGTTCTGGGCCACTTGGGTGGTTTAGTCAGTTAAGCGTCTACCTTCGGCTCATGTCGTGATCTTAGTCAGGGTCCTGGAATTGAGTCTTGCATCAGGCTCCCTGCTCAGTGAGGAACGTGCTTCTCCCTCTCCGTCTGCTTGCCGTTCCCTCTGCTGTGTTCTCTCTCATTCTGTCAAATAAATAAAATCTTTTAAAAAAGGAACTAGATTAAAAAAAAAGGAACTAGATCTCCCTATATTTTATTTTATTTTTTTAAAGATTTTATTTATTTATTTGACAGAGAGCACAAGTAGGCAGAGAGGCAGGCAGAGAGGCAGACAGAGAGAGAGGAGGAAGCAGGCTCCCCGCGGAGCAGAGAGCCCGACGTGGGGCTTGATCCCAGGACCCTGAGATCATGACCCAAGCCGAAGGCCGCAGCTTAATCCACTGAGCCACCCAGGCACCCCCTTATATTTTATTTTTAACAATGAGAATTAATCACGTTATTTTTATAATTAAAATAAGAAAGCAGAAAAATTAATTTATTTCATAAGTTTTGTTTTGAAAAGCAGACATGATTGTAGTTTTATTGTAATCTGGTACCTAGACAAATCTCTAGATCATTTGACCTATAAGCTAACAGGAACACAAATTTGGTATTTGACTGACCGTGATAGAGCCAATTCCCCAACTTCTATTGCCACATAGAGAAGTTCCAGAAACCTCCTCCAACCATTCTGATTAGTTTGGAGGCCACACTAGATTGTTCCACTTTAAAAATTTCCTTAATTTAAACATTTTTACTCCTCTTTTTAACATATTTTCTTTTATTTTCGTCTTTAGTACATTAAAGAATTTTTTTGTTTTGTTTTTCTTAAACAGTTGATAACCTTTTCTTTCATTGTAAAGTTCATGGTTGTCTAGAGATTATAATATGGTTTTGAGGCAAAAGTTTACAAATATTTTCCTTGGTTCAATTTTATGAGACTGACACACTAATTACTGTGCTAACGAGGCACCTCTTGGTTCAATTTTAAATTGATAAAATTTATAAGTTGGATTTTAAGTAATTTGTGTGATTTTTCAGTGTGGACCCAGATAGGAATCTAATGGTTAATGACTGCCTTCTACTTGATAAACTCCTTCAGAGATTAAATGGTAACTTGTTAGCCACTTACAAAATAAACAGGTTAGTTAAAGCCCATGTAGTCCTGAACTATTCCGACTTCCAAAGGTACCTATCAGACTTTGAACTAGAGAAAAGTGACAAGTTGAAGGACTAAACAAAGATTCGCTTCCTGAAGGGTCTACTGACAATGATAAAACATTTCATTCACAGATAGCCTGGGTGTGGGTGTTTTTCCCTGAGATAACAATGCAGCTTGCATGATGGTTTTGCAGTATATTTATATTTTGGTAACTTAATTTTTCTTTTCTTTTCTTTTTTTTTTAAAGATTTCTTTATTTGTTTGACAGAGAGAGTGCACATGCAGAAGCTTGTGCATGCAGCAGGGGGAGAGGAGCGGCGGGGGTGGGGGGCGGATGGTGGTAAGGGGGTGAGGGGAAGGGGTAGGGGAGGGAGAGGGAGAGAGAATCTGAGGTAGACTCAGTACTCAGTATGGAGCGGTCCCAAGGCTTGATCTCATGACCCCAAGATCATGACCTGAACCCAAACCAAAAGTCAGTCACTTAACCGACTGCACCACCCAGGCAACTTAATTTTTCTAAACAGAACGCAGTCAACATTTTCTCAAACAAAACAGAAGAATATTGAAATCTAATAAGTTCTCTATAGTACATACTTCCAGAGCATACTGTATGCTCTTCCAGCATTTTTCACAATTTTAATGATTTCATTATTTTGAAATCATTTGTCTAATATCTGTCTTTCCAGTTATACCGTCAGCTACAGAGGAAAGGGCTGTGTTTGTTTTGTCTAAAACTATCTCCACTTTTTTTTTTTTAAGATTTTATTTATTTATTTGTCAGAGAGGGAGCACAAGCAGGGGGGAGCAGCAGGCTCCCTGTTAAGCATGGAGCCTGATGCAGGACTTGATCCCAGGACTCTAGGATCCCAGAACCTGAGCTGAAGCCAGATGCTTAACCAACTGAGCCACCCAGGTGTTCTTATCTCCACATCTTAATACAGTATCCAGCCGTCTGTGTATACTGAGGCTATGGGAAGCTTAGAGTTTAAAACTGCTGGTACACCTGGGTGGCTCAGTTGGTTAAGTGTCAGACTTGTGGTCAAGCTCAGGTCATGATCCCAGTGTCCTGGGATGAAGCCTGCATGAGCTTCACATGGAGCCCATGTTGGGCTCCATGGTCAGTGGGGAGTTGGCTTGAGGCTCTCCTTCTGTGCCGCCCCCCATCCCATGTGTGCTCCTTCTCTCTCTCTCTCTCTCAAATAAATAATTAAAAAAAAATAAAACTGCAAATAAGCACTCCAATGTTTGTAGGTTTACTTGGACTCTTATTCTAAGATGGTTTTTCAAAAGCTTACTCAAGGGGTGCCTGGGTGGCTCAGTGGGTTAAGGCCTCTGCCTTCGGCTCAGGTCATGATCTCGGGGTCCTGGGATCCGGCCCTGCATAGGGCTCTCTGCTCAGCGGGAGCCTGCTTCCCCTCTCTCTCTGCTTGCCTCTCTGCCAACTTGTGATCTCTCCCTCTCTCTGTCAAATAAATAAATAAATAAATAAAATCTTTAAAAAAAAACCCCTGCTCAATAGAATTTCTAATAATTGGAATAATATATAATAAGTAGTACCTATTATAAACCTACTTTCCCCCATAGTACTCTGTTTCTGTTATCTTTTTCTCTTCTACTCTTTCACTGACATTACTTTGTCTCTTCTACTAGACTGATTATCTTTAGTGCCAGGATGTAGTATTTCCAGTAGGGACTCAATTTTTCCTGATTGATTAACTGCTTGGTTGAATATGTAAAAAATCACCAATCCATTTTTTTAGCATAAATGTCCTTGAGTGAGCTTCTACCAAGAAAAAAAAAATTCTTAAGCAAAAGTTACACTTTGATTTAAATATATTTACTCCAGTCCTCTTAGTGGGGAAACAGAAATTATGAAATATTTAATGTATTATAAAAATGTGAGCTATTTATAAGTAAAATCAGCTGGAATTCAATATTTGTAAAAATGTTATTTCCATCTAAACACTGCCCTTAAAAAAAAAGAATTTTTCTTTTAGGTCTTATTTATTTATTTTTGCAAGACAGAGAGAGAGAGAGAGCGAGCATATGCATTAGTGGGAGGGGTGCAGAGAGTGAAGCAGACTCCCCACCAGTGGGGAGCCTAATCTAGGACTTGATCCCAGGACCCTGGGATCAGGGCCTGAGCCCAAGGCAGATGCTTAACTGACTGATCCACCCAGGTACCTTTTGAAAGAAACTGTTCTTAAAGATAAGCCTAAGTGCACCTTTTGGAACAGCCTCAAATGTTGATAATTAATGTTGATGAGTGGCTTCTGTAAAACCATCTTGTTGTTATGATCCAACAAGATTAATATTCTCATGAGGATGATAACCAGACTCGGAAAGGATTTTGATAGAAAATCTTTTTAAAATATTTTATTTATTTATTCGACATACAGAGATTATAAGCAGGCAGAGAGAGAGGAAGGGAAGCAGGGTCCCCACTGAGCAGAGAGCCTGATGCAGGACTCCATCCCAGGACCCCGGGACCATGACCTGAGCTGAAGGCAGAGGCTTTAACCCACTGAGCCACCCAGGCACCCCTGATTTCTAAAATACATTTTTAGTTATGACAGTTCGTGAAATAAGTGTAAGAACATTTTTGGTGGAATACTTGAGGGAAGTTTGACTGATAGGTTCTATAGTACCTGCTAAAGTCTCATTATAGTATGGGTATAAAATATTTGCAGACTACCTCAGAATTTATAAAGTTTACTTTCATCTTGCATCTCACGTAATCTTTAAAACCAGGAGTTATTTGGAATCTACTTTGTTTTACAGAATGGGAAATTGAAATACAGAAGCATTAAGTGGTTACTCAGGACCTATTAGTCAGTCTTCCGATTTCACAGTCCAGGGTCCTAAGGAAAGGTGATAAGGGAAAATCTGTGTTTTAAGATGGCCTACTGAGTCAGCAAAGGAGTCCCAGCCACTGCCATGGGGCTCTTCTGGGTTCTTCTCTCTGCCCTGCTTCCTGTGGTGCCCAAAGTACCAAGTATGCGGAAGTAGAAGGGTATAAGTTACCCTCCCTGCTTGTGTGCGGGGCTCAGACCTTTGGAGATCATTCTCCTCTGAGCCCACCATTATTAAATAAGCCTCCAATCCTCCATCTGCGAGTGCCGCTTGGTTCTTCTGCCAGGATCCAGTCCAGGTTCGGTAACAAAGGTAAGACTCCGTTCTTGGCGTTTGCCTTGGTGTCTTTCCTATGTGAACAACATGGGTTAGGATGGTTTGGTTTCCTACATGTATCAATACAAAAACTAAGTACCAGGAGGCAGGGTCTCCACACTTTCAAGATGATGGAATCAAATGTAGCCAGACAAAGGAACACGAGCTGATTCAAGCAGGTGAGAAAGTTCTCAGAGATATTTAAAAATTCTTCTTTCAGCTTAGCTTCTTTATGTAACAGTGTGAGTTTTTTAACCTCTGAATTGTGGACTTTTTTATTGAGTTGTAGCATTGCAGGAGTGAAAAGTAACCATGACTTATGTAAGAGCTGACTGGTAACTATTATTTTCCTTAGTCTCTCCTCTTTTTTTTTTTTTTTTTTAAGATTTTATTTATTTATTTGACAGAGAGAGATCACAAATAGGCAGAGAGGCAGGCAGAGGGAGAGGAGAAAGCAGGCTCCCTGCCGAGCAGAGAGCCTGATTCAGGGCTCGATCCCAGGACCCCAAGATCATGACCTGAGCTGAAGGCAGAGGCTTAACCCACGGAGCCACCCAGGCACCCCTTAGTCTCTCCTCTTACATGCGTATGTATCTTACATAAAATATACAAGATAACTCTTCAGGATTTTTTCCTTTTCTTCTCATTCCTAAGATTTTACTCTTGAAATCTTCATTTATTGAGGGCTTGCTGGCATGTTCAGAATGGAGTGTTTTTATTTCAAAAGATGAATTTCAAATAAAATGTCTCTGATACAGGTTTTGGATTTTATTCTTGTTCCAGCAGGATTTTATCAAGCAACATACTTAAAAAAAAATTTTTTTTTATTAAGTACATGACTTGAGAAAAGGATTTGAAAAAAAAAAGCATCATTTAAGAGCTTCCAAATGACCGTAGGGGGCAGCTTGTAGCCTTTGGATTATCAAAAAAAATAAACTTGTCTAAGAAAATCCCAACTTCTTGTTATCTAAACTTACGGCATTGACAAGCATTTGATCTTGATGGTCCCAGAAAAATGTGATAGTAAACATATGAACGAATGCTTTTCTTTGTTTCCTTACTCCCTATTGCCCAAACTTAAAGCAACATTGAGTAAGATTACTTTTTTGAGTTTGACCTTCCCAGTGCTATCAAAAATGAAAAAGGTCAGTATTCATTTCATATGTTGATGCATATGAAATGTATATATGCATAATGTATTTGTTATTTATGATCTTAAGTGGTATTAGAAGTGGTGAATATTTTAGAATTCTAATTTCTTTAATTCTCTGGGTCTCTAGAGGAATGTATTCTAGAAGACAAATATATTACCTAGTTGTGATCTGCCTAATTTACTGTATAACTTGGAATCAAATGTAAAAGAAATTAGAAATATTTAATTTGGGTAAAATATGGAATAAAGTAATAACTAGAATCAATACTAATATTCAGGATGTGACTAAGCAGAAGTTATAGAAGTTTCTTCCTATCTTCAAAATTTATATTTATCATCTCATTGCTAATGAATTATTTTATTAATTAAACAAATAGTACACCACTGTTTGCCAGTCCTTGTTCCAGGCTCTTGATATTGTAGGTCAATAAAACAGACAAGCAAAATAGACAACAAATCCTGCCCACCAGTTACCTATATATAATGTAGAAACATTTTATGCACATTCATGGTGTGTATAAAATACATGTGCACATTTAATAGGTTTTAATAACACAGTAAACAATGCTAATGGTGCATCTAAAAGCTAAAGATGATGTGGAAACACATCATATTAAGTCACATGTTGGAGACCCATCTATTCATTATGCAAAAAATACTTCACACACACACTCATGGAAATGGTATATGAAATCTCATTCTTTTTTTTTAAGATTTTATTTATTTATTTAACAGAAAGAGAGAGAGAGATCACAAGTAGGCAGAGAGAGGGGGAAGCAAACTCCCCAGTGAGCAGAGAGCCCTATGTGGGGCTTGATCCCAGGACCCTGAGATCATGACCTGAGCCAAAGGCAGAGGCCTAACACACTGAGCCAACCAGTTGCCCCAAGAAAACTCATTCTTTACTGTTCTTAGTGGTTGTAATAATCATGGAGTTGTAAATCCTAAAAATGCAGTAACTTGATATGGAGGGAGTGTGGATGGGAAAAGCTCTGTTTACTGATGTCTGAACAGCAATATCCCATGCATTTGTGGCAGTGATCCTCAATAATACAGTATGGTTTCTTTTCTTGATGAGGTAGACTTGCCAAGCCATAGAGGACCAGTGTGGCTTGTAGTTGCTACATACTCCTTTTGGGCAAGCAAGATGTCCTTGTTGGGACATTTTCATCTATTTATAGGAGACTGGAAAAAGAGGTGATTCCCTCCCCCCATGACCTTCCAATGCTTTTCAAACTGTGGCTCAAAAATAGAGTATCTCTGGAAAGATACCAACATTTTGTTGAAGTATGAGACGTAATTTTATTAAACAAATTATATGACTGACGCTGATTTGTAAAGCACTCATGTATATTTCTATTTATTATAAATTATGTATACATTTTTATCCATGTTTATTAAATGACTTATTTATTTATGTTATACTTTTTTTTACATTTAGAAATATGTTGAGTAAAAATAAAATGTCTTAGGTGAGTTTAAGGACATAGAAGAGATTTAAAAATCCTATTTCTACATTGGTAACTAAAGAATCAGTGATCTATCTGATTGTTTTTAGGCACATTGAGGCAATTTATCAGAGACAAAGTCATTCCAGAAATCCCCTTCAAAAAGCTAGTAATTCACCTAATTTAAGCATTTTAATAAAAAAGACCTTCTGTTCCTGTTGCTTTTGTCCCAGAATCGGGTGGTGGTGGGGAGGGCTGGAGGGAGGTTGTGAGGAGAAGCAAACTGTAGAGTAAGCTTTTAAAAACAGACAAAATGATATTTTCCTTTAGAATGGGCAAGGCAAGTTTCACTGGAAGAAACACAACTCAGGTAAAGTGAGTTTTCCTTTTATGCTTCATCTTCTTAAAACTGACTGCAGAGAGGCTCATTGCGTGTCCTACACTTTTTGCTCTGGGCACCTGAGCAGTGCACAATGTATCACTTATCAGTAGAACAAAAGACTCCTTCATCAGGCGAGGGCCCGGGAACAGGACAGCTGTGGGCTCAGCGCCTCTGTAGGCTGTTACTTTGCTGGGAAGGAACAGGAAATAGACTATTCATGTGGACTTTCATGTCTAACCCTATTAAATTTGACTCAAGATTAGCCTCTTTCAAAACACATCCATCCATGTTGAATGGTAATCCTAGATATTTGTTTCTTATGAGAGATTTGGGTCAGAAATTGTAGAAAACAAATTGTATTATGTAGGTTTTACAGTAGAAACAATAGCAATTTTTTATTTATCCAAAGAGTGCTCTTGAATATTTTGAACAGCTTACATTTGAGAATAATAGCTGTTTATTAAAAATCCCAATATAAAGATAATAGGTTTTTATTATTCTTTTTCTGACTGCAAGGCCAAAGAAAATCAGGAAGGTTTTGTGCTGTTGATAGTGTCAATAAATATTTTAAAAATTTTCATTTCATTTCATTGTAGTTTAATTCTAAATATTGGTATTGTTATTGAGTCTATTCCTCTACCATTATGTAAATATATTTATTCTTGTAGCATTCTATGATTGTACTCATATTCCCACTAAACTAAAAGAAAATTCTGTTGGGAAGGTGGCTAAAGTGTAGAACCCTAAACTCTTGAACAATTACAAAAGAAAAAACTTTCTTTACTAGAGCAAAGATTTCTTAGCCTCTATGTAGGTTACCCCGTGTGAGAATAATTTAATACAGAATAGCTCATGCATAAGAAGTCAGCACTGATAATGTTTTCTTTCATTTCATTTTGTGTGTCCCTGACATAAATATTTGAGTAATCACTAATTAGAATAGATACATAATGGTATTTATACCATTGTGTATTTATTATACACAATATACACAATGGTATTTATGTCCATATACTCTATGTTAAGATGGAAAACAGAATAATGTTATATATTTGCAATAGGATTATAGAACCTTATGAATTGAGAACTCTGGAGGAAAGAAAGTCTAATATATTAAAAAATTTAATAAAGTAAAAACATTTTACTAAACACCTAAATTTATAGCCTGACTCTTAGTGACTTAGTAAAGATATGTCAGATAGAGGTTCTTGTTTCAATAAATAGCTAAGAATCACTTCTATCAGTTTTTGCCAGTAGATGCTTATATAAAGCTTGAAAATAATTTTCTTCTTTCCCAGAATTATCTCTTAATCTCTTATAATATTTATGATACTGGTTTAGATACTGAGAATAGCTATAAATTAAAAAATGATATATTTTAGGCAATTTGTTCATAAACACTGGAATATTTGTATTAGTCACTTAAATCACTGAGTGACTAAAATTAATTTTATCACAGTATAATTCAAACTTAGCGTTTTGTACATCTCTAACCTGCCATTTAGTGTTTTCTCATCTGTGTCAGGCTAGAACATTGGTCCAACATTCAATAAGGAATACCTGAAATTTGTATTTGGTTTGTTGATTTTGTTATAATTTTGTACCTGTTATAATTTTGTACCTGATGTGCATATCAATCTATATATCATTTATATGCTTATATATATCTATATATTTGTCTGTGTAGTTTATTGATCTAGATATATAAAATATATATATCTACATATCTAAATAAAGATGTATATATATCTATAGTTAGATAAAAATATATCTACACACACCCTGGTCCATATACAATGGGCCTAATAAAGATGATTTTATAGAACTTTAAGAAGAACAATGAACTTATCTCTTTAAAAATATTACATTTTTCTTTTTACTTTTCATAAAATTCTTATTACCTTGAAATAGACATGTTGAAATAGTCAAAAAGGAGTTTGAATTGAAAATTGAATTCTGAAGATATTTTTGAAAAAAAATTTTTTTAGTCGAGAACTCATTTATTTACTGCTGCTTTTGAAAATGTTATTTGTGCATCATTATGTTATGTTCCTTCCCTGTATTACCCAGCTTTTATTTTCATCACCTTCTGTTTTAAAATGAACAATCTCATCTGTCTCCCAGAGCTATTGTTTTCCCTGACTTACACAGCCGGCTCTAGAATTTACAGGAATAATTGTTTGGAGTGGTCCGGATGGTCTTGCTCTACTCCATTTTCAGAATGTCCAACCACGTATGCCCTGATCATAGTATAGTTAGAACCAACATGTCTTTTTTCAGTTTACTTTTTAAAATTTATTGACCAATATTCGAGACATTTTTGGGGCTTTAGTGGTGTTTCTTCTTCTCCTCACAAACATCTTTCTTCATGTCATTACCACTCTTATAGTTCATTTTTTGTGGCAAAATATAAATGGCTCCTGTTAAGAGTCTGTGGGGCATGTAGGTGGCTCAGTTGGTTAAGTGTCCAACTCCTGGTTTCAGCTTAGGTCACCATCTCAGGGTTGTGGGATTGAGCTTCACCTCAGCTCCCAGCTCAGTAGGGTATCTGCTTGATGATTCTCCCCCTGTGCATGTTCTCTCTCTCTCCCAAATAAATGAACCTTAAAAAAATAAAAGGGTAAGAGCATGTATTGGTACCTGGTTTGTTTGAATCATTCCATATGTCCCTATAAATGTTTGCTGAAATAGTTCTCAGAGGATATCCCTGATCATTAGACAAAATATTCCTGTTTTTTTTTCCTCCTTTTAAGTTACCAGAGGCTCATTTGTTTTAAGTATTATTTTTCCAGGGAAGACAATTTTTGTGAATTGTATAGCTGTTGGAAAAATGCAAATTATTAATGTGCTAATAAATAAGCTATGTGAAAATGAGCCTTCTTTTTGCCTTCTCTTCCTCTGCCTTTTCTGGGGTTGTTGGTCTTCTATCAGATTCTACCTCGCTATTCCTTGTTTTCTTATTTTTACTGCAAGAATGTGTCTGTCTCCTTTCATCTGTGTGCTCTGCAATGCAGCCACACCCTGTATCTTCTTATCTCCTCAGCCGAGATCTTGGGGAACTTTCTTGTTTTGGTGTGCATGAGGTGCATACGGTTGCTTGAACAAAGATACTACTGATGGAAATCATGGCCTCTTCCCCCTCCCATGACTCTCTGGATGCTTGAAAATCATGGTTGACATACTCTGACCTGTGCAATTTTATGAGCTCCCATTACTTTAACTGCTACCTCTGTACCAAAGACACCGAATCTATTACTTATATGGGGATATTTATCTCCCATTTCTAATTTATATCATATGTGCAGGTACATGTGTGCTTCTGAGGTGAACCTTAGTGTCATTTGTATTCCCTTCTTCATACCCCTTACCCATTCAATGCCTTATTCCCACTGAATGTATTTCTACCATCACCGTGATCTTGGTTGCCCTCCATTTCTTTCTTCCCTGGACGATTTGCTTCCCACCTTTTCTAATGGGCATTTCTCTCATCTCACTTCCCAGTTACCCTACTTCTTCATGTATATTAGACTTTATTTTTCAATGATTGAACTTCTGTTTTTATAAAGTTGGCAAATTGTCAGCATCTAAACAAACCAACCAACAAACCTTAACACAGCAAGTGAAAAGTCTGATACAAAGTGGCCCAAATGCTCTTCAATAGCCTCCCTTCTCTGCTTGCCACATCTTATTACTCCAGAAAAAATTCTGCATAGAGCCTGGCACATAGTAGACACTCCATGAATGATTGTTCATGAATAAGAAGACACTGTTTAGGTACCAATAGCAATTTAAAAATAAACTAAAAAGGGACGCCTGGGTGGCTCAGTGGGTTAAAGCCTCTGCCTTCGGCTCAGGTCATGATCTCAGGGTCCTGGGAACGAGCCCCGCATAGGGCTCTCTGCTGAGTGGGGAGCCTTCTTCCGCCTCTCTCTCTGCCTGCCTGTCTACTTGTGATCTCTGTCAAATAAATAAATAAAATCTTTAAAATAAAAATAAAAATAAACTAAAAATAGGCAAGTAGAAATGTGTGAATTCTACAGTGATGCAAGCACTGGTCTAATTAGACTCTGTGACTGGCTCTTAGACTCTAGCATCAGAATTACCTAAGAAGCTTATGAAAACCTAGATCGCTGGGGTGGACCCTCAAGTTTCTAATTCAGTAGGTCTGGGGTGGAGCCCAAGAAATGGTGATGCTTCTGGTCCAGGGACCACACTTGTGAAGATCTAATGGTCTGGTTAGTAACGCTAAGTTGTCAACTAAACTGTAAGTCATTAGTTTTGTTGTTACTGCTGTTGTTGTTCACCTATGCATTTCATTAAAGGGCCTACTCTTGTTTATGGTACCTATATCCACTTAGCTAAGCAGTGGTGCTCAGACATTTGATCCAACACCAGTCTGAAGCTCTTTTTTTTAAAAATTTTATTTATTTATTTGACAGAGAGAGACACAGTGAGAGGGAACACAGGCAAGGGGGGTGGGAGAGGGAGAAGCAGGCTTCCCGCAGAGCAGGGAGCCTGATGCGGGGCTCGATCCCACGACCCTGGGATTATGACCTGAGCCGAAGGCAGACGCTTAACGACTGAGCCACCCAGGTGCCCCTGAAGCTCTTTTAAAGATGATGTTAACATTGAAGTCAGTAAATTTTGAGTAAAGAATGATTACCCTCCCTAACGTGGGTGGGCCACATCTAATCAGAGGAAAGAGAAAGAGAAAAAGACACAGGTCTCCTGAGGAAGAAGAAATTTTGCCAGCCCTTGGCCTTTGGACTACAAATGCAACACATCCTCTTCCCAGAGTCTCCAGCCTGACAACCTTACCCTGCAAATTTCAGACTTGCCAGCCCCTATAATTGAATGACTCAGTTCCTTAACATAAATTTCTCTTTCTCCCTCCCTTTCTTTCCCATCCCTCACCACTCCCCCTCTTCCCTCTCTCCATATACATTTCCTAATGTTTCTACTTCTCTGGAGAGCTCTGATTAATATACTCCCAATGTCCTTGACCGCTGCAGTCTGCCACAGGATTGGGAATCACTTGATATCTACTCTCAGTCTTCTGCCAGGCCTTTATAAAGTGGATTGATACCTTAAGGACTTTTTTTTTTTTTTTTAGTATTTTGGATAGATATGATATAACTAAGATAAAAAGCACTATTCAAGTGTAAATTATATCATACATATGGGTCTTAAAGTTTCTAATCTTTGTTTAGACTGACAAATTCTACTGATTTTTTAAATGACTTAGCTGTTTAGCAAAATACTGAGGCAATTCTAATTAAATAGAATATGGGAGAAGCAGTATGCTTTTTCTTTTTATTTCCATTCAAGAGCTCACATTTTTTTTTTTTTTAAGGAGGTCAAGGTCTGTTAGGAGAGACAAAATTTATGGTCATTACAATGATAAATAAAATAGGGACAGCAGTTTTGAATTTAGGATTATCACTCTAGTTCTTAATTTCTTCAAAGGAAGCAGTTGTGTCTTTGTTGGTTTTATAAATACATACTATTTCAAGGAGAAATTAAGTGCCAGTGAAACAAAATGGAAAAGTAATGAAAAAATATCCCTATCTCAAGCTTCTTGGTTCATTATAAGAATTTTTTTTTTCCTCATTTTCCCTTAGTTGTAGGTACTTCAGTGGCTTAATTCCATTTTAGCAGAAAGAAGGCAACAGCAGTGGGACAGCATTTTGCGCAATTTCACACTAAGGAACATGATCATTATATATACATTTTTCTTTTCTCCAGCTTATACCAACAGGAATGTAAGGATTATACAAAATAATTGCATAAATGCTTACTTCCTGCCAATATAAAATGTCACTGAACACAATGGTAGGGTCTTTCTCCAAATCACTGCTGACTTTTTGGTCTGACCTATGAAGGCAAATCACATAAGCTACTTAAAGTTGGAATAATGATCTTCGGAGATTAAAATGATGAAAGCCTAAGGCTGGCCTAATGCCAAATTCTGATTTCCAGCTCTGTCTTTGGAGCACAGTGTAGCAAATTTTGGAAAATTGTTCCTCTTTTTTGCAATTCACCTCAATTTAGCTACTGTCATATTTAATAGTTGGCCAATTTTTGGCAGGGTAATAAACTCTGAGAACCATGACACTTTGGTATCATTTTTCCATTTTTTAGTAAGGAGGCTATGTAGAATAGAGGGTAGGGTACAGGTTTTGGGTAGACTGAAGACTGAGTCCAAATTCCAGATTGTTCTTCTATTAGCTCGGTGATCTAGGGCAAGTTAATCAGCATCTGGGTACAAATTATAAATAAACTTGTGAGAATCCTCTCAAATCTAATGATGCACATAAGAGGCCTAGTACGCTACTGGTCCCTGTCATATCACTTGGGAAAGTCATGCATTTCTATGTCAATGTCTCCTAGGCATCTCCAATTTAACATACCCAGTATTGGACTCCAGATCTACAGCTCCTGCAAACTTCCCCAGCTCAGTTGATGGCAACTCCATCCTCCAATTGCTCAGCCTCACTACTTTCATTACCCATATAATTCTTTGAGGAGAGTTTTTAGATTTCCTTTTCCACTTATGGCTGCTCTGTTGCAAGCTATCATTATCTTCCCCCTGGCTGACCGCAATAATTCCTACGTCATCTCTCTGTGTTCATCCTTCACCAACTAGTTTCTTTTCCATAGAGCCGCCATAGTGATCTTTCAAAAATGTATGACAGATCATGTCACACTTACTCATGAGCCTCCAACGGTTCTACATTTCCCTCAGGGTAAATGCCCTTGGCCCCAGATGGCTCACATGATTCCTTGTGTTTTGTCCCAAGGAGTATATACCGCATCAGTACTCTGTGACATTTTGTCTGCATAGTCTCCCCTAACTTTTTTTTTTTTTTTTTAAGAGAGAGAGAGTGGGTGAGCAGGGATGGGAGTTGGGCAGAGGCTGACGTGGGACTCGATCTCACAATCCTGAGATCATGACCCTGAGATCATGACCTGAGCCAAAACCAAGAGTTGGAAGCTTAACCAACTGAACCACCCAGGTGCCCCTCCCCTAACATGATTTTTTTGTTTTTGTTTTTTGGGCTTTTTTTGCAGGCTCACTCCCTCTCTTCCTCAGTCTGTACTCATAAGTCACCTTCTCAGGAAGGCTTGCCTTGATCATGGCACTCTGAATTCCTCTGATCTTGCTATACTTCTCCATGTTATTTACCACTTTCTAATACATATGATAAGGTATTATTTACCATGTTTGTTATTTATTTGTTTATCATGTTTACCAACTCTCTCATCCCACTAAAATATAAAGCTCTCAATGGCAGGGATTTTTATCTTTTTCATGGACATATACACCCAGTACTTGGAACAGTGACACATAGTAAGCTAATGCCTTATCTTTATATATATAATCAATATCATGTTGGGTCACCATCAATTTAAAGATACACAGAATACTTTATATTGTTTTCTTTGAATTATACCTTGTCTTCTCCAAAAGTACACTGAGTAAATTATGTACTCAGGATTCAAATTCATGTTTTCTCATGCTCTTCCTATTTTTCTTCCTTCATTTACTGCATTTCCTTTGGAAAGGCAGTGGGAAAGCATATCTGACTTTGTATCAGAGTAGTAAGATTTAATCTGTGCTTTCAGTTGAATCACATAGGGAAAGTATAAAATGATACTGGGGAGAAAAGAGGCTTTACAAATATCAAGGAGGCCTGAACTGAGATAAGAAACACATTGTGTGAAAGTCTTTGGTGTAGAGTCTACAGGACTTTGAAACTGGGCTACAGGGGCTCGAAACAAAGAGAATGCAAGATGCCTTTAAAAATTTGAGCTTAAATAATTAAACAATGGAACTACCAAAAATGTATTCATTTTTAAGAGGATGAGGAAGCAAGTTTAGTCAATGGGACTGAATCATTTCCTTGCTTAGAAGTCAGTAATTAGTAAGTGAGATACAAGTACATCTCGGTTCAATCTAGACTATGATATTCCATTTTCAACTTCTTAATGCTGTAGCAGAATTAATGAATGAAATGCTCTGTTGATTAAGATATACTTCAAAGTACTTGGGGAAGAGTAGATGATAATCTTTTTGATATAGAAATGGGAATTGTAACTAAATACACATTCTATTTTCTGATACGTGGTATCATTTTGGGTATCACTTTATCAACTATTTTTTTATATTGATTTACATTGAGCCTTTATTGTTTGGTTTTTGTTTTACCCTTATAATTGATGGTTCAAGCTATGAAACTTGATTAATTAATATGCTATAATTTACCTTTAAAAACTTCTTGTTATGGGACCTGAAGAAATAGTACAATGAACTCCATATACTCACAATTTGGCATCAACGATTGTCAACTCTTGGCCAAATTTGTTTCATGTATTCATGTATTCATCCACTCCCTTGTCTCTCCTCAACTGGGTAATTTTGAATTATATTCCATACATTATATATTTTGTCTATAAATATCCAGCATATATTTATTAAAGATAAGATCTTTACCTTTTAAAGAATCACAATGCCTTTTGATATATTAAAAGTGAGTCATTTTTTTAAAGTGAGTAATTTCTTAATATCAGAAAATATCCAGTTTTGTCATTATCCTAATGAACATTATTTATTCAAATATGATTGAGTACCTCCATTTAAGGCTAATATTTAGCCTCTTATTCCGTGTTTTATTTTGGCAATATCTGTAAGGTGATTTTCAAAATAAAGTGTTTTGCAAATAACTAGTAGTCTCCTCAAGTAATAAAAGGTATATGAAGCTCAATAAAAAGAAGGGACTTTTGTATATTTTGTTTGCCAGTATATTACCAGCTCTTAGAACATTACTGGTATGTAATTATTGACTGGCTGAATGAATGTTCTATCCATCAATTGTATGTTTTGTCTTTTCAGCTCATATTCTTATCTATGCTAGGTTTTTCTTTTAGGCTCTAATGTTCTTCCACTCCTTTGATTCTTTTATCTTTTTTTTTTTCTTTAAGTTTTTTTTATTTAAACATATAATGGAACTAGAGAGTATTATGCTTAGCGAAATAACTCCTTTGATTCTTTTAACTTTATTGTTTTAGTGACAATGTTTTAGCATTGATTCACTCCCCTACTTATTTCTCATCTCATAGAAAAGTTTAAAATCTTTCCTGTATATAAATTTATCAATCTGTATAAATTATGTATATATAAATTATCTTTCTCAAGGAAGAAAAGACAACTTTTTTTTAGCTTCTTTTTTTTTTTTAAAGATTTTATTTTTATTTATTTGTTAGAGAGAGAGAGAGAGAGCGCGAGCACAGGCAGACAGAGAGGCAGGCAGAGGCAGAGGGAGAAGCAGGCTCCCTGCAGAGCAAGGAGCTGGATGTGGGACTCGATCCCAGGACGCTGGGATCATGACCTGAGCCGAAGGCAGCCGCTTAACCAACTGGGCCACCCAGGCATCCCAAGACTTTTTTTTTGACAGCTATTTTCTGGGAAACCAGTAATATATGTATATGTATGTGTTTTATTTATTTACTTATCAATTTACTTATTATAATCTTTTCCCTTATTAATTAAAATCATTTTCCTTTATTTAGTGTAATTATATTCTTCCTCAGATAAGATTAACCCCACAGGAAGATTTGCATTATATACAACCAGCTTTAGCAAAAGAGATTTTCTGAATTAATTGTCCATAGACATTTTATCAAGTATGTATCAGAATGAATTCAGTTGCTTGTAACACAATACTCAAATCAAGTGAGTTAATACAATAATTAAATTAACTGGTTCACAAAATAAGTTTGTAATTAGGACAGGCTTTCAGTTGGCTGATCCTTAAGTCATCATGGACTCAGGTTTTTCCCTGAATTTCTTCCTGTGGTTTCTACTTCATACTAATGCTGGTTCCCCTTTAAGTTGTAGGATTACCACAAGTAGCCAAGTAGGAGTATTACCTTTCTGTGGCTTTTAAATTTTATAAAAGATTTATTTATTTGTTTGAGAGAGGGAGGAAAAGGTAGAGCGCATGAGTGAGTGGGAGGGCAGGCAGAAGGAGAGAACACTCAAGCAGACTCCTGCTAAGCATGGAGTCCAACAGGGGGCTCCATTCCACAATCCTGAGATCATGACCTGAGTCGAAACCGAGTGTCAGATGCTCAACCGACTCAGCCACCCGGGCACCCCTTTCTGTGGCTTTCTTAAAAGGAAGGAGATTTTTCATAATTCTCTAGGAAATTCTCTTTGTGGGGAAAATGTATAAGAGATGTTTAGGGAAATTGACTTACAATGGTCAACGTGACATCTTTAACAAAGTTTTTTAGTATTAAAGATGTATATATTCATCATATACATACTTAATATATTTAATATATTTTTATAATATACAGACAAATTAAACACAAGAACTTATATATTCATATTTGATGGGATGTACAAAATCCCTAGTTGTGAAAACAGATCATTTATTAATTTATTTATTATCTTCATGCTAGTTTTCAGCAATCCCACTTTTGTGGGGCAAAAGTAGAGGCCTGGATGTACATATGGTGGGATTATATCTCAGGAGAGGAACTCTGAAATGATGAGACTCCGAGCTCACACAGAGAGGTTGGCATCACAACCCATTCTGGCCTCTGCAGAGAGGGAGAAGGAAACCTTTACTCTGCAGAGTATGAAGTTCTTCTCCGGGGAGGTAGAGGAAAAGGTGTCCAGACTCCTTGCAATATAAGCAAATGGCTCCAGGGGTGATATCTCTAGATCTCTCTGGAGCAATACACTGTTTCTAGTTTTGAGCACATTTGTTCTCAGTCACCCTTTAACCCATGTCCTTTGCTCAGAAAGCTCAGATTGTCTAGAAATGTGAAAATACAGAGAATCATCTCCCAATATTTATTAGCTCATCAAAACTGTCAGAGATTGTAGAGCTCCATGAAAATTTCAGTCTGGTATGTTAAAAATACATCTTATTTTATTTTTTAAAGATTTTATTTATTAGAGAGAGAGAGAGAGAGAGAGAGAGAGCGCGCATGAGCAGGGGGAGGGGCAGAGGAAGAGGGAGAAGCAGACTTCCTGCTGAGCAGGGAGCTGAGCAGGAAGTGGGACGTGCATGGGACTTCATCCCAAGATCTGGAACCATGACCTGAGCTGAAGCTGAGCCACACAGGTGCCCTGGTAATACTACTGATTTTAATCAGCAGTCAAAACAGACATTCTGGCTCAGAAGGTATTTTTAGATCAGCAGATGAATGAAAGAGAGCAGCAACTACCTAAAGACTCATGTTCTTACTAATTCTGAAGTAAACACATCTGAATTCCATCCCTCCATTGCCCACCCTACCTAAGGTAGCCACCCCAGTCTGCCACCGTAGTATGGCCTCCATCTTGTACAGCTTTGGATCACCAGGAATAAGCCTGTACCATACTGCTTCTCCCCATTAAGAAACTTGAGAATGTAGTCAATTGTCATGGATATTTGTTTCATTTACCAGAATCTACTATAAACCTCTAGTTTGGGTTCTCACCCACATTCTGGGAAAGGTTGTAAGATCAACTTGTGGCTCTCTTGTTCCTTATTACCAATGACTCTTTCCTCTGCACAGTACTATAATTGTGATGTTTACATGCTGACATCCTTGACTACATTATGATCTCCTTGAAAGGGTAATGTGGCTATGCATTTTATTCTCTTTTGTATCTCTGGTAAATCCCAAGTCTAGAGACAAATTACTCAATCAGTATCCTTAAAAATTATTTTTAATTAAGCTATTTATTACTTAGAATAACATTCATCTAATTTAGGTGTACAGTTTAATGAATCTTGCTAATTATTTACAGTCATTTAACCAGCCCACCCACAACTGAGATATTACCCAGGCCCCTCATGCTAAAATATTTCCTTATGCCCCTTTACAGTTGTTGCCCACTCCTGAACCTTAGCTAATGTATCCACTAATTTGCTCTAGGAAAGAATAGCTTTGTCGTTTGTAGAATTTCATGTAAACACACACATGCATACACACATACACGGCATTCAGGATTTTGTGTTGTGTTGGACTATTTGGTACTATCTGTCAGGTTCCCAGGGTGCATTTTCTCTCTTTTTGAATTTTTTCACTCTATTCCTTGTCTTGGGTATGAACTGTTGGTATCGTGGTCTTTCACACTTAGAAATTGAAGACCTCTAATAAGCATGGATTAATCAAATCAGAATTGAATTTGAAGAAGTTAGAAGAAGAACTTTGGGTAGGAAGAAACAAAGTTTTGTGTTCAAATTTATGGGTGTACAGTCAAAGGACTTGACTGATGGAATGTGAGAGTTAAACAGAAGCAGAGAATTTAAATCTAATTCTGAACTCCTTCACTTCAGCAATGCTATGAAGGAAAGTCACAGAATTAAATGAGCTATTACAAAGAGCATATTAAAACAGTTTTTAAAAATAATGTGCTTTTAATGAACCTTCCTAAATTCTTGACCAAACGAGTACTATGATAAGAATTTCATGTTAAGAATATCTTAGAATCAGGGCACCTGGGTGGCTCAGTGGGTTAAAGCCTCTGCCTTTGGCTCGGGTCATGATTCCAGGGTCCTGGGATCGAGCCCCACATCGGGCTCTCTGCTCGGCAGGGAGCCTGCTTCTTCCTCTCTCTCTGCCTGCCTCTCTGCCTACTTGTAATCTCTATCAAATAAATAAATAAAATCTTAAAAAAAGAATATCTTTGAATCATAAGACAGATTGGAAAGGGCTTTGGATCATTTCTAGTTCAATTTATGTATTTCATCAGTAAAATAGTTAATATCAGAATAAGATCTTCCGAATCTAGGATTGATCATATTATGCTATAATTGTCATTCAATCAGATTAAATCCCTCCTCATGGTTTATTCTGTACTTGACAAATTAACAATTACCCCTTCTTCATTAAAATTATTTTCCGCTCTCTGGTCCCCTTAGAAATCTTGTTTCCTTTTTCTCCATTGAATTGTGCCTATTTCTCAAAGGCTTCCCAGACAACTGTGCATGCTATACTCATTCTAAAGGTCCATCCTTTCCATTATATGAATTTCTGGTTCCAGAGAACTATGTAATTGTCTCTGTATGTCTTTATGCTTTATTAGAATTTTTAAAAGCTAACATTTATCAAGAACCACGTACAAGCTTTTCACTGTTTTGTTTTGTTTTGTTTGGCTAAGTCTCTCAATCCTCATAATGGTATTAGAGTGTAGTATTCTACTTTTGCAATTGAACACAGAGACAGAAAGAGATTAGGTTCTTGAACACTGATCACACAATTAACAAAAGGCGGCATTTGCATTTACCCAATAAGAAAATGCACCCAGAGTTCTCTTTGGAAGCTGTGTGCCTCCCTGTACGTCGCTGTGGTGAGACGTTATTTATTGATTGATAGGTTATTGATTTATTGATTGATAGGTTATTTATGATTCTGTCTCTTCCATTAGATATGAAATGACTTTAGGGTAGGGCTCTATCTTCTCTTCACTTTGCAATCTCCCTGCGTTTGCTCCGACATTCCCAGTATTATCCATGCTTAGTTTTGAGTGGCCAGATGATGATCTTTGCCTTGAAAAGCGATTGTTTCCCGAGTTCCTGCAAAGCAAGAGCTGATTTGACATTTGCTGGCGAGTGCTACTAGCAGCAGTGCAGGCCGAACCATACTGCCTATCGAGGTCCAGCAGAGCACTGGCCACTGAGGCAGGGGCTCTTCTTGCAACCAGTGACTTGCCCCCGACTGCCACCGCCGGTGACTTTGCCCAGCCCATCCTGGCTGTTGCGTAGCTTGCTCTTTAATACAGATCAGTTACCAGCAGTAAACCTGTCTTATGGTGGTCATCTTTCAAATGACTTGGAGAGGGACTCAATGCAGCAATGATTCAACTTCATTGCCTCACTGACTAAAGAATTTTTCACTTTAATGGGCTGCCAAGCTATAGATAGAGAAAGTGCTGGTGGCATGAACAGGAAGAGGAGCTAGAAAAGCAAGCTGCTCTCCTCTAGCTTCAGGGAGATAGCTGGCTTTTAGATTTCTGTGTTTCGAGTAACTCTCTGATATCGGCAGCTGTGATTGGGTATTTGACCCCCTTTATCGCCTGTTCATGTTAACACAGAGGTTCACAGTGTTGTTTCTTGTCAAAAGAAATGCGCTAAGATAGAGGAGCCTAATTGCGTATTTTGTCATGCTGATATTAATGACCCAGAGGGAGGCAGAGCACCAAGGCAAATTGAATAGAGAGAATATTTTACAAAGGTGGCAACCCATGGCGCAAGAGTGCCCCAGAAAGATGGGATTTGGGCACAGGCAGCCAGATCTCAGATGTATTTGTTACTGAATGTTCATGCTGTCTGTGGGTAACAGGTACCTGGGGTATCATTTGAATGGGGACAGATTGCTATTTTTTTGATAATCCGGGGTTACCGTTATCAACAGATACAAGCGTATTAAGTGCATCTTAAAAGAACACATCAAGTAGGTAAGATAATAGTCATTTGATTCTTAATGACGACTTTTATCTTACTCTCTATTAGTCTGACAGTGTATTCTATTGCATTAGGCCAATTTGACTTACAATATTGTGGAACACAACAGCATTTAAAATCATTCCAGGAAATTCGGTCTGCCTGACATGATTTTGTACTTAGCTGTGGAGGATACGGTGTGAGATTTAAGGCAATTGAAAACAAAGTACCCGGCAGGAGATTTCAAGGCTATGGGTTCTATTTCAGTTGAGGATGAAATGAAAGAAATCTGTTCCTGTGAGATATCTGTGTGAGATTCAATGATAAGTATAATCTCAACACAAGAGGTGAGGAACTAGAATTAAGGAGGGGGTTAATGTTGCAGCTCAGAGTCTCTTTTGCAACTGATAGCAGAGGAATGGGACGGCTGGCCAAAGCAGTGATGCTCAAAAGGCTGATGTGGCTGAATCAACAACAGCAATGGAATAGTATTATTTGCTGTATAAACACTTTATCACATAAAGATGTTGAAGGCAGTGAGATTTCATGTCAGGATTTTTAAGGGACTATCTATTTTTTACTTTTCTTGGTTAATCTTAAAATGAAATAATTATATGCATGGTACAGGCCTATACACAGGTGTGATATAATAATTATAATCACCCCCAAGAATTATTGCAGAGAGTTAACATATGGATGTTATAACTGACTTTCTTATATATATTTTACTCTCTTATATTTTTTAAAGCAACAAACTTTTCTTAGGTTTCTAACATTATGTTTGACTAAGAAATGAACTAATAAAAAGTGAATTGGGGGAAATCGGAGGGAGAGAATGTGGACTCTGAGAAACAAACTGAGGGTTTTGGAGGGGAGAGGGCTGGGAGATTGGGTGAGCCGGGTGGTGGGTATTAATGAGGGCACGTATTGCATGGAGCACTGGATATGGTACATAAACAATGAATTTTGGAACACTGAAAAAATAAAATTAAAAGATTAAAAAAGGGAAAAAAAAGAAATAAACTAATATTTGACTAAAAACAAACAAAACCAATAATTTAGTGTATGATTTTTGTAGAAGACAAGATTTATGGCCACCTCCATTATTTGATGGCTTCTGTAGTCTAATTTCAAGATACAGGCAAAAAATTCCCCCCTTCCCCACAAAACACCTTTTAAGGCTCATAGATAAGATTAATATATAACCTATTGGCTATGTATTATTATCATAAAAGATGGCAGTTACTGACAGGGAGCCTAAAAGGAGTAAAAATAATAAGACACAACAAATGGAAATGTTTGTACACATTCTCTGTTGAGAAAATTGTGATGCTGTGGGTAGGTTTGGTGCGGGAGGAGCTAAGTGACTGATTACTGCTGCCTTTCATGCTCCACAGAATTAGGGAAATTAGGGATATCTGTCTTTTATTTGCTGAAGTTATAGGTGAAATGGTGTCTTGATTTTAATCCAAAACAAAGAATGCAGTTCCGGTTGACATAAGTTGTTGGAAATATTCTACAAGTGGCTGCACCATTTTATATTCCCACTGGAATGAGGGTTCTTTTCAGTTTCCCCAAATCCTTGCCAACACTTGACCTTGTCTGTCTGCCTTTTGGGTCACTTCCATCCCTGTGCCTATGAAGTAATATCTTGTGGTCTTCATAAGTATCTCCCTGCTGACTAATGATGATGAATATCTCTTCATGTGCATATTGGCCATTCATATATCTATATATAGGATATCCATTTGAATATTCCAAAATATTCAAATATTTCGGCCACTTTTTTATTGGATTGTTTATCTTCTTAACTTTTGACTTGTAAGGGTTCTGTATATATTTTAGATAGAAGTTCTTTATTGGATATGTAATGTCAAACATGTTTTTTAGTATGTGGCTTGTCTTTTTAAATAAAAAGACAATAAATAAATAAAAGTTTTTTTTTTCTAAGATTTTATTATTTATTTGAGAAGGAGAACACAAAGGCAGGGGGAGGGGCAGTGGGAAAAGCAGACTCCCCACTGAGCAGGGAGCCCCAATGCAAGGCTCCATCCCAGGACCCTGACATCATGACTGGAGCTGAAGGCAGATGCTTAGCTGACTAGCCACCCAGGTGCCCCTCTTTCTTGATGGTGTAGTTTAAAGCACAAACATTTGAATTTTTATGAAGTCCAAATTGTTAATGTTTCTTTTCCTTACGTATTTGATGAATTAAAAAAATCAGTATATAATCCAAAATGACCACAATTTACTTCAATGTTGTCTTATAAGAGTTTAAAGTTTTACTTCTTACATTTATATCTATGATACATTTCAAGTTACTTTTTAAAAAAAAAGATTTTATTTATTTATTTGAATGAGAGAGAGAGAGAAAGAGCATGAGAGGGAAGGAGGTCAGAGAGAGAAGCAGACTCCCTGCAGAGCTGGGAGCCTGATACGGGACTCAATCTCAAGATTCTGGGATCATGACCTAAGCCGAAGTCAGCAGCTTAACCAACTGAGCCACCCAGATGCCCTCAAGTTACTTTTCATGTATGGAGTGAGGTAAGGGTTCAGGTTCATTCTTCTGCATGAGGATGTCCAATTATCTTAGTACCATTTGTTGCAAAGACTTTCTTCCTCCATTAAATTGTCTTGACCTCTTTGTTCAGTAATAATTTTTTGTTGGGCCCAATTATCATTGAAAATTAATGTGCATATATTTGGTTACTGTATACTGTAGTCAATATCCTCATCATGCTCACAAGGAAACCTAGAGGTTAATGCTAAATCTATAAATTAATAATATACAAGATGTTGTGCCATTGTGTTAAATCTTTGCTATTAGAGAGACCATAACTAAATTCAAGAAAGATATTAATTATGTAATAATATAATATCACACTGTGATAAGTATTAAAATGATTTTTATTATGAAAAACAGCAGTTTAATCATAAAACTATCATCAATTGCACTTTTCTTATAGTACTGAAATATTAAATTTTATATTGATTTTATAATTTTAGATCTGGAAAATATTATCATGATCATATTAATAACTTCAGTTATGTGGGTTATAAAAAGAAACTACATAACAAAAGTCACTTGCTGTGGTCTGAATGTTTCTGGCTTTCCAAAATTCATATGTTGAAACAAGCTTTAAGGTAGTGTTAGGAGATGAGTCTTAAAGATGGTGGTTAGGTCATGCAAATGAAGCCCTTATGCATGGGATTGGTGTCCTGATAAAAGAGACCTGAGATAGCCTCCTTGTCCCCTCTGCCATGTGAAGACACAGTAAGAAATCTGCAATCCAGAAGAGGCACTCTATGCTGGCAACCTGATGTCAGATTTCCAGGCTCCAGGACTGTAAGAAATATATTTCTATGGTTTATAAGCTATCTAGTCCATGATATTTTGTTACAGAAGCCCATGTGGGCTAAGATATCCTCTAATAGATTAGTGAAGAAGAATTTATTCACCAGATTTTACTGAGCACTGAGAGAAGCATTGAGCATCTATGATAGTGTTTTGTAAATGTTTGCACTGTGATTTTCCTTTGAAGATTAAAGCCAAGACTTCATCCATATGACTCTGGGCAAGTCACTTAACTCTTTTTGCCCCAGTTTTCTTTTCTCTGAATAGGGGAACTATTCAGAGATAACTATTTTTATCAATCTCATCATGCTGTTGTAAAGATTAAATGAATTAATATATATAAAATACAAAAAACGGCACTTCACTCACAGTAAGAGTGAACTGCTATAGCTCATTTAAATGTAAACTTTTGGAGGGCAAAGATTTTTGTTACTTTAATTCACTGATATATCCCAATTTTCCAGAAACATGTCTGACACACAAAGTTAGGGTTTAACTATTTGTAGGATGGGCAGTTTAAGATATAGAATGTCAGTTTTCAGTAGGGCAAATTGTAGGAATCTGCTAGACTAATGGCTCATGCCACTGAAAGTATTTCTCATGTCCTTTCCCTGTTAAAATTTCCAAGGGTGGGGGGTGGGGGGTTGGGCGAGCCTGGTGGTGGGTATTAAGGAGGGCATGTATTACATGGAGCACTGGGTGTGGTGCATAAACAATGAATTTTGGAGCACTGAAAAGAAATAAAATAAAATAAAATAAAATTCCAAAGGTGAACAGCATATCTGTAGTATGACACAGTCATAGAATTCCCTTTGTAAGCCATAGATTTGGAAAAATGTTGCATATGTTTATACAGACATGTGAGCTAAATTGAGTAAGTGTAGAGCAAGACATAATGAACTTGGTCGGGCGGGGAGCCCTATTCTCCCAGAATACCCATTTAAAGAATTTCAAAGATTTTAGGGGAAAATCTTGCCAGCACTTTCAGATGGTAGTTGGTGTTGTGCAGAGGGTGTAGAAGACAAAAGAAGAGTGAGAATGGAAAGTCTCCTTGGTTTCCATAAAGCTTCCTATAAAATTACTGAGTTTCCAATGACATTAAGGATGGTTTGAGAGAAGAGTCAGTTTCTAGAAACAGATTTAAATGTGAATACCACTGTAAAAGACCTTTTGGAAACTCTCACTGCTTGCCACTCTGAGCTAAATATCCAGTCAAGTCTAGATTCTATCAAATGAAGATTCTTACTTTAAAAGGCAAAAGAAATTTGATCATAGCTGGGAGTAGGTAAAGTCAATTGCTGAAATGAATAGGAAAAGGACACAGTTCCAGAAAGAAAGTGAGAGTATCAAAGTTTCCTCTTTCAATATGCTTCTTGACAGATGTGCCATTTCTGAGCATCTTTTCTTGAGGTCATTAAGGAAGTGAGTCTCTGACAAAGAAGGGTTATCATGGGCCTCCCTGTGTGGAAAGCAGCTTCTCTAATTACATTTTGGTTACTTTGAAAAGCCGTAGTTCTTGTGGTTTGAGCTTTCGTGTTTTTTTAGGGAAAAGTTTGAGGAAAACTAATATGTTTATTTCTGGAAGCCAGAGAGGCAGATTTCATCAAAATATGTCCAGGGTTTCTTTTATTAAAACTGAAATAGAATGCTAAATCTCTCTATAGCAAGTAGTTTAATGACTTGAGATGTTTCATTGCAATCTAGGTGAATATTAATTTATCATAATCTTTTCCTCATTATCTCAATGGACTTGTTTCAATTAAATATGTGTATATTGATTTATGCTTTGGTTTGTTTTGGAGGAAGAACTGTTCTTTTTCAGATCAGTTCTCTGACCTTGTCCTCTGCTGACAGCAAGTTAACAAAATACATGGCTGAGGTTTTCCAGATCTGCTATACTGGATACCGAACGAGAGGAAATGAGGACTCTAGATCCAGTTATCATAGAACAAAGCAAAACAAAACAAAAGCCAAAAGAGGAGGATAAAGCAATAAAGTCGTGAAGCAAATGAAAGTTGGAATCACTGTTTTAACTGGAAAAAAGAGAGTTTGGCCCATGTGCTAATGACAAAAATAATGTTAAGCGTGCAAAAGTACTTTCAATTTTCACACATACTGTTACACTTGGTCCTTGCAGCACTGTTGTGACATAGGGCAGGCTGGGGTTGGCTTGTATGAGCCCCATTTTGTAAACTGGAGAAGCTAGGTGTTGTCTAAGGCTGCCATAACAGATGACCATAAACTCAGGAGCTTAAAGTGACAGAAATGTATTCTCTCACCATTCTGGAAGCTTGAAGTCTGAACTCATGTTGTCAGCAAGCTGGCACTCTTTCTGGAGATTCTAAGGGAGAATCCATTTCTTGTCTCTTCCAGCTTCTGTTGGCTGTCAGCATTCATTGGCTTCTGGCCACAGCCCTCCCATCCCTGCCTCTATGGCCACCTTGCCTCTTCCTCTTCTGTTCCTTGTCTCAGACCTCCTTCTCTCTTTCTCTTGTAAGTATAGATTAATGGCCCACCCAGATAATCCAGGATGATCTCTTTATCTCAAGGTTCTTTACTACATTTTATTTGCAAAACCTACCATCCCCATGGACTTACAAACTACACCCATGAAACTGTTTGGCTTCCATGTATGTGAAAGAGAATTGAAATGGTGTCATTTCAGAAAAATTAAGTCCTTGAAATAGAGAGTACAAAGATGAACTCACAAAGATGAGGAAGTGCATGTGGAACTGAAGGGTCAAGTGGTCTTATAGATTTGAGATTCCTAAGGTTAAACCGAAACTTCCCAGTTACAGATCTTTCAAAGTGTTCAATAATTTAGTTTCAGTGTATTTCGAAGTTTCAAGGCAAATGCACTGTTTTCCAAGATGATTTGAAGAAGGTAATGCTTTTTTCTGAACTTCAGGGAATAGAGGGCTTCAGAACACTGTGGGAAACAGGGCATCTGCTGCTCAACAAAGAGAAATTTAGCTCAATTCCCGTAAATAACCTGGGAGAATAAGAGTATGAATAGCTAGCATTTGTTGAGGATTTTCTGTGAGTTAAGTACCTTGCTAAGTGTTTTAGATGAATTAACTCATTTGATCTTTCCAAAACACCTGTGAGGAAGGTTCTATTACATTATTATATATACATATAATATGTATGTTATATGAAGGTTCTATTATATTATTGCCTCCCAACTGAGGATACTGAGGCAAAGAGTTGTGTTCAGGCTTACCCAGTATGGCTTCTAATCGAGGCAGTCTACCTCATCCAGCCTGCCGCAGTAATCCCCACGTCATTCTAATATTAAAATGTTCTAACAGAGCCATTCTAGTGCACGCAGGTAATTAAATATATATGCAGATCAGGTCTCAAGACTCTGGAAAGCAGCAGCCTGGGTTACTTTGGTCTGTGTCTGGCATCAGGGGAGCGAGGCTTGCTGTCCAATCAGTCCATCATCATTTCTGTCATTCACAGCTCTGACATGAAACGAAGCTTGTGTTCTGAAGGAGGAAAAGAAATATGTTGCTCTGTCCTCAAGACTTATGTCAAAAATGTTTCAGTCCTCAGGTAATTTACTTGGGCTGGTTCTATTCCTATTTACTTCAAAGCTTCAGTAGAAATGAAAGGGATGCAAAATGGTATCTGGTCTTGCAGAGAGACGTCTGGATTCTTCTCCTGGATCTGGCCTTGCTGACAGGAAATGTCCTCGGACACTCACAAGGCTCTGCTGAGGTAGAAGGTATTTATTTTCTTTTCTCCTAAATGAAATTCCAATGGTTTTTATTTGTTTATTTGTTTGTTTGTTTTAATATCCTCCAACAAGTTTTCTGTAGTGCATTGAAAGCTTTTCCCCACAGTTAACGAGTACTGCCAATGCTCACCATTTAGTTTGGGAATGAAAACTGAAATATTTTCCAAGGAAAAAGAGACTATTAGGTAGTAGAATAAGACCACAGGCCATAGTTCAAGGAGTAGCATCAAGCTCATAGAATTATATCAGTTATTGTTTGTAAAGTGCTTTGAACAGATGCCTGCCACACAGAAGTGCTTGTCAGCTAAAGAAATAAAAATACAACTCAGGGAGAGCTGATCTTCTCTGGGGCTAGTGCTGGAGGCTTCTGAGAAAATACCAGAGGAGTCAGCTGGTACAGTAGGAGCAAACGTTTGGAGGTGAGCTGAGCGCAAAGTGTAATATGTAATGGTTTCTAACTTTTTTAAGTCTTGGAAATTTGGCACAGTGATGGATGCTCCTGAATGTTGGCTGGCTTCTGTTCAGATGGAAGAAGGGATCCAAGAAGCCTCCAGAAGCATAGAGAGAGATTATTAGCATTGTTTTCAGACAAGGAAATTGAGCCTCAAAGAGATGATGTTTCTTGCTCAAGGTCAGGCAGAGTGCCGAGGCAACACCATCCATCTTCGGTCTCTTGTCATCAGTTCCATATCAAGATGCCTCCACTGTGCTACTCCAGGCAAATAAGCATGGCCAATAAATATTCTCATCAGAGAAAATATTTGTTTATTTTACTTTTTTGATCTTAACAAATTTGGTCCCTCACTAGAAGTCATTCTTGTTGCAAAATTTAAATTGACAGGTTTTCTTTGCTCAAACTAATGCTTTCTATGATGGACTCTGAGAGATGGTAAAGTGCTTATTAGATGGTGTGAGAACTAGGGAAACTTATGTGCTTTGGGAGGGTGGGGATTTTAAAATATTTAAAAACAACAGATGGGAACAGGGAAAGGATTTAAAAGTTTGGTTGTATGTGATCTGGATTTACTCACTCAGCAAGTATTTTTTTTTTTTTGAAAGCAGACTTTTATACCAGTAGCTGTACCAGGCTTGGGGAATATAAAAATTAGGAAGATGTGTACCTTGTAATGAGCCTACAACCTAATGTACACACAGTCTAATGGGGCAACTTGTTCTCAGAGGCACTAAATACTGGAAAAGAAAGCAGAAACTATTTATTATTTAATCACTAAGCTCATGTGTTCAATCAACAGTTATCTTCTACAGACAAAACTTACATGTATGTCAATCAATAGATCAAATAAATGTGTGGATGGATACCTATATTTTCACTTTCTCTCTTACCTTATGTCAAAGTCTGGCCATGAGGAAGAAGGAAAGACTAGGACAGTTTACATAAGATGTAAAATAAGAGTGCTAATAAAAAGACTGACAAAATAAAGCCAATCAAACCAAATGGTATTTATACTATGATCATGATAATTAGGGACAATGTGTGTAATAAGTATCTAGGTCAGAGGTCATGTGTTTTCACATGATGTGTCATTTGCTTACTTACTGTAGGCATTTTCCACTTCAGGAACAACCCAATTATATATTTCACTTAAGAATTATGAATAGCTCATACAATAATATAGGTACCAGCTTCCGTTCAATATTAGTCTTCACTAAGCAATATTCATGAAACACTCAGCTCACAGAAGCATCTTACTTAAATCTCTCTCTCTCTCCATCCCTTGACAATACATATTGGACATTTACCATGAACTATGGCATACATCTCCTAATATTTTCTTAAGACTTAAATTTCAGGGAGCCAGAAATAAAACATGGCAAAAGGTCTACACCCTGCTGCTTCTTGTCCAAAAACCTCCAAATTTGCAGTGTGAGGTATATGTTCCAATTTCATTGTTGATATGAGAAAGTGTTAAGGAATTAATTTTTAAATTGTACATATTATGAGAGGAGTATTCCTAGAGACATTAAGCCTAAATGTGATTTAGAATAACCTAGGAAATAACAAAATTACAGTAATGGGGTTCACGAAATTATTACCTCATTTTTATCTTTCCACAAGTCTTCTTTACTTTCCTTATCTTTTTCTAAAAAGAATTTTACCCCCTGCTCAGTTATCTGAACCTAGTTTTGCTTTAGTATAATGGATATTATACTAAAACTTTTAGTTTTATCAACCAGCAGAGCCTACACCTTATTCTTCAAAATAAGTGGATAAGCAATGAGTACCTTCAGGCTGCTTTTTTAGGAAAAAACCTTCAGTATGAATTTGTAGAACAGTCTGGGTCTTTCCTGTCTGTTATTTTTCACCAGGGGCAAATGGATCTACTTCACCCTTAAACTCCCATCAAGCAAGTTTGCCTTCCCCTTTCCCATCCCCAAGACAAATTAAGAATGCTGAAACCTTTCACTCATAACAAAACAGTGATAAAGCAGGTAACAAGACCTCACATTAATCAGGTCTTTCAAAGGAGAGGCCCCAACCTGTATGCTTTGTCTAGCCTGCTGGTAGGTGGGTTTTTTTCAGGCTCTTTTTAGGGTCCCGGCATTCTTTAGTCTTGCAGCACATTCTCCTTGGAAATGTTTCACTTTTCAGACAGCCTCTGTGTTGATCAAAAAACCCAGAGAGCACTACAGAAATCTGAACTTCTAATGATCTTCTTTTATATTTTCTTACAATGGACAATGGCTCTCTCAATGCTAATGGTATCAGTACACAAAGAGGCAACAATGCAATGGGACGGAGGGTGGAGAAAGAGTGGCCACTATCACAAGATGTGCTGTATCATCTCGGTGGAAAAAAAAAAATCCTGTTTTCTGTAGCCAAATTGTTGCTATCTCTTCTTGAAAATATTCAAGGTCCCTGCTAACCAATGCTGAGATGAGAAAAGATAAGAGTAGATGAATAATTTTCTTCTCAGGAAGAAACATTACTGTCAGTTACGTGTACTACGAAGTCTTCTAGGGCTTTTCTATTTCCTTTCACTACCAAGGCAACAACAGAAAACCAACTCACTAATTCTGTTAAATTTCCTCCACGCAGTACTTGACCTTTTCCAGGAGAAACGAAGTACGCTGCCCCTGTGTGAGCACGATTATGTTGAGTCAAGCGCGCCCTCTACTGATCAATAGAAATATTACCAAATTCAGCCCATTATTAAAATGAGAAAGGAAAGATATTTGGGGCAGTTTTAATTGTAAGTATGTTTTTTGAAATATCATTATGCGAGAAAATTATAAAAAACTTTATATCAGATTTAATAGGAACAGAATTTAGTGTAAATCAGTTTTTATGATTTGATGTGTATAAATAGTTTACAAATTGGCAGGAGTTTTTTGGAAAAATTATAATAGCTTATTCTCTGCATTCAAGATTTCTGTGACACACGCTAACACTTTAGTAACATAAGGAAATAAGTTATCATTATAAAGCTGGGATTGGCAAACCTTTTTTCGGAATGAGCCAGGTGGTAAATATTTCGTTTTGCTAGGCATCATGTCTCTTTTCCCACTACTCAGCTCTGCTATGCGAAAGTACTCACAGTCAGTAGTGAATGAATAGCAGTGGCCGTGTTCCAATATACGTGTTTACAAAAACAAACCTCAGGTCAGATTTGATCTATTAAGCAGTAAATATGCAGGTTTGTTGGACCATAAAGGAATGTAAACATCTCAAAAGTATTGCATTATTTTAAAAAAATTTACAGTGGCGGGACGCCTGGGTGGCTCAGTTGGTTAAGCAGCTGCCTTCGGCTCAGGTCATGATCCCAGCGTCCTGGGATCAAGTCCCACATCCAGCTCCTTGCTCGGCAGGGAGCCTGCTTCTCCCTCTGCCTCTGCCTACCACTCTGTCTGCCTGTGCTCGCTCTCTCTTCTCTCTCTCTCTAACAAATAAATAAATAAATAAAATCTTTAAAAAAAACTTAAAAAAAATTTACAGTAGGGTGGTGGCTGTGATTTCTTCTTGAACATTGCTATCACTTTCAAACATTTGGGAAGTTTTCTTTCTTTTTTTGTTTTTAAAGGATTTTATTTATTTATTTGATAGACAGAGATCACAAGTAGGCAGAGAGAGAGAGGAGGAAGCAGGCTGTCCGAAGAGCAGAGAGCCGGATGCGGGGCTCGATCCCACGATCCTGGGATCATGACCCGAGCCGAAGGCAGCGGCTTTAACCCGCTGAGCCACCCAGGCGCCCCTGGGAAGTTTTCTTTTTGATTAGTTTCCAGACCAAACTGACAAATAAAAGAAAAAAATTATGCACTGAAAAAAAAAAAAAAGAAAAAAATTATGCACTGAAAATAATGAAAATTAGAAGTGGCAGGAATTTTCGGAGGTCATTTAACACAGGAGGAGACTAAAGCCCAGAGGAATTCCTGAATGCTACTCTAATCACCTGTGTTGCTCACTGAATCAGCCTTAGATAATTTTTGGCTGTTTTGGTAAGATGTGTGGAATATGTTTTTGAAACAGGAAGGAATTAAACAAATATTATTGTTATTAATATATTAGGAAAAGAGAGTGCCTGGGTGGCTCAGTCTGTTAAATCTCCAACCCTTGATTTTGGCTCAGCTCATGATCTCAGTGTTATGAGGTGGAGCTTTGTGTCAGGCTCTGTCTTCAGTATGGAGCCTGCTTAAGATTCTCTCTCTCCCTTTCCCTCTGCCCCTCTCCCTCCCCTGCTCAAGCTCTCTCTTTCTCTAAAAAAAAAAAAATACACACACACACACACATATAATTAGGAAAAGAAAATAAATAACATTTTCATTTTCTCTCCCTTTGAAAACCAAATTTACATAAATGATAAAACCGCAAGTTCATTAACCTCTTCCTTGATTGGAACCACCCCAAAATTTAAAGGTATGAACTCACATTGATATTTTATGTAAATACTACATTTCATAGATTTTAGAATTTTTTATTGGCAATCGAGTCTAGCTGTGACTGTAATTCACCATGGTATTTGAGTAAAATTGTGACTTAACCTGTGATAACTGAAGATAGATGTGTTTTCACCATTGGATTATTTTTAGCAAAGGATGTCATTATGTGAAGACAGAATTTTTGTGGCAATGCGTATAACTAAGATTTCCCTGAAGTTGATTCATTGCTGCCTATTGTGACCAAAGAGTGAATTTTAAATGTCTTTCAAATTAAAGCTAACAATGAAGACTTGAAAAAAATCAATTCACCAATTATTCATTTATTCAACCTTCTTTCAAAATAGTGACAGGCACTATATTAAGTGACAGGGATGTATTTCTGATAAAAAATCCTACTTGTTTATTATTCTCAGTGAGCTTACAGAATATAGAAAAATTATTATTGACAGGGCCTTGAGCTCTGACTTCGAGAACACAAAAATAAGCATGACACCAAGTTTGTGCTCAAGGATTTTATACAGGGATAGAGAATAAATGAGAAATAATGAGGCAAGGATAAAAATATAATGAATATAAAATGAGAATAATAATTAGCTGGCATTAAAATGTCTACAGAGGGATTATTTTCTTATGGGACAATTTTGTGGTAGAGTGACTATTTGATCCAGGCCTTGAAGCCTGAATAAGGGTTGAACAAGTAGATATGAAGCAAGAGAGGAAAGAATGAACAGACTTTCCTAACAACAGAAGCAGCATCATTAAAGATAAAAAATGGGTTGTGTTTGGGGTATAATGAATAAACAATTGGGGTTCTAGCATGTATGCTTTTGTGAGAGGAGGGTTATGACAGGGAGGTTGTTTGGACCTAGACCATGGGGAATATTAAAGATCATGGAAAGAGATTGAATAGGTAGTGGAGAGCCACTGAATGCATTTTTGGACAGTAAACTTAATTGGATCAAGTTCAAGGAAGTTTTATTTATAATCATAAGAAGACTGGCAAATAATGGGAGAAAAGCAACAAAGACCTGCACTTCCAGTGGTGTGTGTGAATAGACAGGATCTCAATTTGATTCCAGTGGTGGAGAGAAGTCTACAACCCCAAATGGGTGATTAACTGAGGGACTTGTTGATTGAAGAAATGAAGGTGTCTTCCAGGACTGGTCACACATATGTCTAATAGGTTGGTGATGGCATTAATAGATAAGGAAACAAGAAAATATATCTATCTGAGGGAGAAAATGCAAAGTTTTCTTTTGGCCTTATGGAGTTTGAAGTAAGAATAGACTATCTACATAAATCGTAGGAATTTGCCAAAGTTTCTGATTCTTAAAAGAGATTTAAATTTAGAAGTCATCTGTACAAAGTGGTAATTAAAGCAGTGGAAAGTGATGCTTTTCCTTTATGGCTTTAAAGTTTTAATTTTAATAGCACAAAACTTTTCATTTCAGTTAAACCAGAGCTATGAAATCTTTGGAAACCTAGGATATAAACTTATATGATCTACATATTTGATAAAAATCTCATTGGTGCTTAAATTGGATGGAATTCCTTTAGGATGGTAGCATGTTGGACTTAACAAAAATTTTTTTTTTCCTTAGTGGGTAGGAAGGAAGAAAAATTAGTTATTGGTTTGGAAGGACTGCTTAAGATTTTGATATACTGGAATGTTACCCACTTGTCAATAGAATGGAATAAAAAGAAAGAAAGAAACAGGGGTGCCTGAGTGGCTCAGTGGGTTAAAGCCTCTGCCTTCAGCTCAGGTCATGATCCCAGGGTCCTGGGATGGAGCCCCGCATTGAGCATTGGGCTCTCTGGGATCCAGCCCCACGTTGAGCATTGGGCTCTCTGCTCGGCAGGGAGCCTGCTTCCCTTCCTCTCTCTCTCTGCGTGCCTCTCTGCTACTTGTGATCTCTATCAAGTGAATAAATAAAATCTTTTTTAAAAAAGAGCTTTTAAAAGAAAGAAAGAAATAAGAACTCTTTTTTCGGGGGGGGGGGACAGGAGGAAGCCATCTTACTCATTTATTTTTTTAAAGATTTTGTTTATTTATTGAACACATAGAAAGAGGGAGCACAAACACAAGAAGGGGGAACAGCAGGCAGAGGGAGAGGAAGAAGCAGATATCCTACTTAGCAAGGAGCCTGATGTGGGATTCTGTCCCAGGACCCTGGCATCATGACCTAGCTGAAGGCAGATGCTTAAGTGACTGAGCCACCCAGGCGTCCCAGAACAAGAGTTTTTTAAAGAGTCTCTGCAGTGATTATTATTAAAGAAGACAGCATTAAAGTTATTTTCAGGAGGTTGAGCTTATGAGCATGTAGAGTTTAGAAGGGGTATACAGTAATCTCTTCTTTTCCAGTTTGTATTTTCATTCTGAGATGATTTCTAACCAGAATTATTAATTTAATCCCTCATAATGTTTTATTACAGCATTTGAAGAGCAGGAAAAGATTAATGGCTATGATGAAATCCTCTCATTTGATCTTAGGAACTTTATATTCAGCTAAAACTGAAGAACAAAGCCCTAACAGAATGGTTAATATTTTGTGGAGTGAAGGCTCAGCCGCTCACTCTGAATGAAAGGAATAAGTCAACATTTTACTGAACAAAATAAAATACAGACCAGGATTTTATGAAATGGATAAGGAAAGGGAGAAGGGACCAATATCATCCATCCATAATGCCCAGTGTTGCATTTCTTTTCTCTTGTCACATCCCATTTCCAGGTAAATGAAGAGCAGGGCAAATCCAGCCCAGTCTTTACAATGGTGCTCAGAAGGGCTCAGATAAGTTTGGAAAGGTTCCAGGAAACATTAGAAAGGTTCTAATGATTGAAATGAGAAAAGATGGGATAACAATTATGAGAAATTATTGTGGTTATTTTAAAAATAAGATAATTAAACTTCCCATGTGGAACACTCTGAATGATTACAAACCCTAGGAAAAAAGGAAAAATATCCACAACTAATGCTTTGCATTTTCAAATAAGTTAAAGGGAATATAGAATATATGAAAGCATAAAACAGAGATGAAAGGGGGTGCCTGGGTGGCTCAGTGGGTTAAGCCTCTGCCTTTGGCTCAGGTCATGGTCTTAGGGTCCTGGGATTGAGTCCGGCATCCCATCGGGCTCTCTGCTCAGCAGGGAGCCACCTTCCCCCTTCCCCTCTGCCTGCCTTTCTGCCTACTTGTGATCTCTCTCTCTGTCAAATAAATAAATAAAATCTTTAAAAAATAAAATAAAATAAACAGAAAAGAAGGGAATATTGAGGAGGATAATTTGAGAGACCTAGAGAAAGAAATTGAATGTAAAAGACATAAATTTGGAATTAATTGAACACAGTGAGATGGTTGAAATTTGAGCCAATGGTAAAGAGCCGAGGAAAATAATTCAGATTATATGAAGAAGAAAAACAAGAGTGAAAGAAATTAGAGAAAATATAATATATATGAAAGATAATGAACCTCATTCTGGAGTTTAAAAAAACAGAAAATTTTCCAAAATGCAATTTTAAAAAGTTCTTAAAATGATATTAATGTTATAACATCAGAAAATTGAAATGTACACCATGTTCCAGAACAATCAACACTAATCTATTTCAAGATGAAGTTACTGATCCTCAAGGAAAATTAAATGATTATTCAGGATTCAAGGAAAAAAACTTGCCTAAAAATCAGGACAATTTCTTCACAATAGTCAGAAGGCAATGGAAGAATATATCTGAAATGTGGGAAGTGGAGGGCAATTGTTTGAAGAAAAATATTTATATCTGAGATGTTTCAGTTGAGGTATAAATGTTACAGATGAATGGTTTCAAAAGTGCAAGTCCTCAGGGAATACAGCATCTATGAATTCTTCTTGGATAAAGTATATAGTAAAGTCCACCAAGAGAATAATCAATATATAGAAGTCAGGGTTGGATTTAGAATTTAATTTAACCAGGGGTGACCTTTTGTTAGCTGAATGTAATGGAAGGAAAGATCAAGGAATTGAAGGTATATGAGATGTGTGATACAGGATAAAAAAGTGGTCAGGTCAGTGAACTGGAAATTGTAGTGAGTTTTTGGAATGAGGATTATTGGAGTGATGGTTGTAGAGTTTGAGCAGTAAAGACAGGATGTGATGATCAGAGAATGGGTTGATTAAAACAAACACTAGAGATGATGTAGTTATTAGTGGAAAAGGTAGGATGAAGGATGATAAACTTATCAGAAACAAAGAGGCCAAGAAATGGGGTGGTCAAAGTGTTGAATCTATGGGTATAGTGAGTCAATCACATCGGCAATAGGACTAGAGGTTGAAAGAAAAACACTAAGTGATACAATTCTCAGTGAATGAAGGATATTATGTTTGGATGGCATGTGCTCAGAATTTTCATGTTTTAGGAGGTAAGAGGTTTTAGGAGGTAAGGATAAGCAATAATCCTTCCTGGATGCAGCAAGGAGGAGCAAGTCTTAAACCTAATTGCCCTCTAGGTTTGGTGGTATGGGTGGACTGGTACAAAAACCTCCTCTCTGAGAGAGCTTCAGGAAATCAGTATCTCAGGAGACAGACTGTATTCATGAGCAAGACAGGGAAATACATGATTAAAAAAGAGAGTGAAGAATAGATTATGCTGGGGCACCTGGGTGGCTCAGTGGGTTAAGCCTCTGCCTTCGGCTCAGGTCATGATCCCAGGGTCCTGGGATCGAGCCCCTACATCGGGCTTTCTGCTCAGTGGTGAACCTGCTTCCCCCCCCTCTCTCTGTCTGCCTCTCTGCCTATTTGTGATCTCTCTCTGTCAAATAAAAAAAAAGTTAAAAAAAAAAAGAATAGATTATGCTGATGAATAAACATGATTTCTAGAGGAGGAATACCGAGGTTTGAGGAGAGATAAATTACTGGGTTCACATGTGAATGTACAAAACCATATGAGATTAAAAGTCTGGGTAGGGAAGGTCGCTCAACAGGATTGGACTTCTTGAGGTGAAAGGGAATGAGGGTAAAATGTTGATCTCTCAGGGCAGGAAGGGGATGGTGGATACATGTTCTAATAACAGACTCTTTCTTGACACTGACCTGTTATTTAAGTTATTGTGGTGAATGGTAATACACAAGGGTTTGTACGTAAGATTGGATAGGAAACGAGGTTTTGCCAGAGAACCTTTGCCAGAAGGTTTTTCTCTTGGCTTCCTTTAAGTTTTACCTAGAGTTACAAGACCAGAAAAAGCACAGTTGTACTTGGTCCATGTAGGAAAATTATTTGTGCAAAGCCAATGTAACACTATTATCAAAACCCTAACAAAGTTTACACACATATGTGAACACATGTGTACAAGTATGCACACACATGCCTACATTAAGACCAATCATACTTATGGATAATAATTCAAGTCTTAAATGAGACACTAGCCAATAGATATGGCATTGATATTTTTGATGAATGTTCAAATTTGATTCATATTTTGGTACACATTTGTGGGTTCTTCGGATGCCCCATTTTAAAAAGTAGTTTTCTGACATAGGTGATGTATTCTTCAACTAACCTTCTGTGACTCATCCTCAGAGCCTTTTCTTGGTGGGGTCTGTGTACCCTGGCTGACTGTCCTTTTAAAAATATTTTATTTATTTATTTGACAGAGATCAGAAGTAGGCAGAGAGGCAGGCAGAGAGAGAGGGAAGCAGGCTCCCTGCCTAGCAGAGAGCCCGATGCAGGGGCTCGATCCCAGGACCCTGGGATCATGACCTGAGCTGAAGGCAGAGGCTTTAACCCACTGAGCCACCCAGGTGCCCCTGACTGTCCTTTTTGAACAGATCTTTTGAGAGCATTCAGCCTGCTTAACATCTTGTGCATCAAAGGAAGATATGTTGGTTTCTTAGCTTTTCTCTTTCTTTGTCCTAACATTGCAGACAGCTCATGGCATAGATTTTTGCATTTGCTCTTCTCAGGTCTTCTAAGGTCAAATGACAATCTCTTTCCCTCTTATACAATGGGGAGCAAACTCTGGCTCTACCAATGGTCTTCTCAAATCTCTTTCTTCTATACTTATAAAGGTTGGTGAGTGAGAAAATAACACAGTTCTCCAACTTTCATTATTTCAGCCTCTTTAGTTGTAAACTGTTTTTTACCCTTGGGTGGTTGTAAGCTTAAAGAGTTTATGGCCATCCCTTCTGCAAATTTTGTACCTTTTATTTTGTTCCTGGGCCATTTGTAACCTCAGCGAAGTTTGAGGCAAAAAAGTTCCAATTTTAACATGCCATTATACAGTTATTCTTCCAAAGACTAGATACTCCTTAGCAAAAGACTTCTACTCTCTCTACCATGTTTTCAGTCTTAATTTATGGGACTTAAATGGGATTATAAAATATGTACAATTTATGTATGAAAATAACTTATTTCATTTTATTTGACTATAACAGAAATCAATATAGTGAAGTAGCTTTGAGTTGGCCTTTGCTATCAGACAGACAAGATTCTATATCTGGCTCCACGACTGTGACCCTTATAGACTATGACCCTTAAGCAAGTAGATTAACTACTCTATAAATGGTGATAATAATTGTTTTCATAAAGATTAAGATGTAAAATGTTAATATATGGGACGCCTGGGTGGCTCAGTTGGTTAAGTGGCTGCCTTCGGCTCAGGTCATGATCCCAGCATCCTGGGATCGAGTCCCACATCGGGCTCCTCGCTCGGCAGGGAGCCTGCTTCTCCCTCTGCCTCTGCCTGCCACTCTGTCTGCCTGTGCTCGCTCTCTCTCTCTCTCTCTCTAACAAATAAATAAATAAAATCTAAAAAAAAAATTAAAAAAAAAGAGATTTAAAAAAAATGTTAATATATGCTAATCCTATTAAAGAAGTGATATGGATTTTATAAGCCTCTTCTGAAAAATTCCTCCCAATTCATTTAAATATTATGCTAATGCCAAAACTTGAGAAAAAAATGACAAGAAAACTACAGACCAATGGCTCTCGCGAACATAAATGCAAAAATTCTATAGAACTTCAGTAAATCAAATCCAAAAATATTTATAAAAAATAATATATCATGAACAAGTGGGGATTATGCAAGAGTGCAGCTTGGTTTAATATTTGAAATTCAATCTACATAAGCTACTACATTAACAGATTACAAAAGAAAAACAGTATGAATGTCTCATTAGATGCAAAAAAAGCTTTGGCCAAATCTAACATCCATTTCTGATAAAAGTTCTCAGCAGAGAAGGGAGTTGCCCCAACTTCATACGGGTGTCTCTGAAAAACCTGTTGTTAATATGAACCTTAATGATGAAAGACTCAATTCTTTCTCTCAAAGAATAGAAACAAATCAAGGATGTCTGCTTTCACCATTTCTATTCAGTCTTGTACTAGAGGTACTTGCCAGTGCAACAGGAAAGAATAACAAATAAATGGTATATAAATAAGAAAGGCAATAGTAAAACTAATTTTATTTCAGATGATATGAAACAAAGTTCAATTGTATTTCTACATATGGGCAATGAGCAATCAGAAATAAAAATTTAGAAAGTACATTAAAATAGCATTGAAATAATTCAGAATACATTTAACAAAAGATGTGTGAAACTTACACCTGGAACACTATTAGGTGCTAAGATAATTTAAAGAAGACCTAAATAATAGGAGAAATATATTGTGTTTAGATTTAGATGACAATATTGTTGTCATCAATTCTTTTTAAATTGCTTTATATGTTCATCACAATCACAGTCAAAATCACAGAAAGTCTTTTTCTGGAAATTTAAAACATTATTCCAAAATTTACACAGACATGCAAATTATCTACATATTACAAAAAAACTGAAAAAGAAGAAATTTTTAGGTCTTCTCTACCTGCTTTCAAGACTTACTCTAAACCTTCTGTAGTCAAGAGAGTGTGATATTGTAACAAATATGAAATTAATAGGCAATACAGTAATTGTAGTGGACTTCAGTACCCCATTTTCAATAGTGGATAGGTTGTCAAGCTGGAAAATCATAAAGAAAACATTGGATTTGAACAATATTTTAAACCAAAATGACCTAAAGACATATACAGAACATTCCATGCAACAGCAGTTGAATACACAGTTTTCTCAAGCACATATAGAACATTCTGCAGGATAGAGCATATGTGAGATCACAAAAAAGTATCATCAAATTTAAAAAGATGTAAGCATAACAAGTATCTTTCTTGACTATAGTAGAATGAAACTAGAAATCAGTAATAGGAGGAAAACTGGAAAATTCACAAATATGTGAAAATTAAACAACACACTCCTGACTAGCCAATGGCTTAACGATGCAATCAAAAGGGAAATAAAAGCATACTTGAAACAAATGAGAATGGAAACACAACACAGCAGAACTTATTGGTTGCAACAAGGCAGTACTAAAAGGGAATTTTATAGTGATGAATGCCTACCTTAGGTAAAAAACAAAACAAAGCAAAACAAAACAAAACAAAATAAAAAACACCCTCAAATAAACCAGCTAACTATATACCTGAAGAAACTAGGAAAACAAGAACAATCTAAGCCTAAAGTCAGGAGAGGAAAGGAGATCAACAAGATCAGAGTAGAAATAAATGAAATAGGGACTAAAAGACAGTAGAAAAGATAAAAGAACCTAAGAGCTGATATTTGAAAAGATAAAACGGACAAGACTTTAGCTAGACTTACTAAGAAAAAAGTGTTCAAATAAAATTATAAGATTAATTTTAATATAAAATTATAAATGGAAGAGGAGATACTACAATTAATACCACAAATACAAAGAATCATTAGAGACTATATGAGCAGTTATATGTCGATCAGTTGGATAACCTAGAATAAATAGAATTTCCTAGAAACATAAAACCTACCATTTGAATCGTGAAGAAACACAACATCTGAAAAGACCAGTAGCAAGCAAAGAGAAAAACCAGCAAATAATCCGATTAAAATAGGCAGAGGTCTTGACTAGATATTTTTCCACAGGAGACTTAAAAAATGGCCAGCAAGTACAGGAAAAGGAGCTTGGATCACTCATCATCAGGGACATGCAAATCAGAACCATAATCACTCTCTCAAAGAGACAGCTGCTCCCCATGTTCACCGCAACATTATTCACAATAGTCAAGACGTGGAAACGATCTAAGTGTTCACAATAGATGAATAAAGAAAGGAAAAGTGGTGTATATATCCAATGGGATATTATTCAGCCTCAGGAAAGAAGGAAATCCTGACATTTGTAACAACATGGATGGAACTTGGAGGCATTGAGTGAAATAAGTTAGACAGGGAAAGACAAACACTCTATGATCTCACTTGTATGTGGGATCTAAAGACGCTGAATTCATGGAAATGGAGTGAAATGGTGGTTATTATGGGCTGAGGGGTTGGGGATATGGAGACACCCCGGTTAAAGGATACAAACTTCTAGTTCTAAGAGGATTAAGTTCCAGGGGTCTAATACACAGCATGGTGACTTGTAGTAACCAATGCTGTATTGCATAATTGAAAGTTGCTATGAGAGGAGAGCTCTAATTATATAATCTAATGACAATGACAATGAAATGATAATTATATGAGGTGAAGGATGTGTTAACTAACCTGTTATACATTTCACAGTATGTATGTGTATCAAATTACCACATGGTACACATTAAACTTACATGATGTCTCAGTAAAGCGAGAAAAAAAATCGTGATACTGGTGTAGAGATAGACAAATGAATACACGGAATTCAGTGAGGATACAAATTCAGTGGGGAAAAGGAAAATCCTTTCCACAAACAGTGAGGAACAATTATACAACCACATGCAAGAAACTGAAGCTCAGCTCTTACCTTACAACAAAAGCAAATTCTCTTGAATTTGTCCGAGAACTTAAGTGTAAGGGCTTACACTCTAGAACTTCTAAAGGACCACATAGGAGATGGCTTAACTGATGTTAGCCTTGGAAAAGACTTCTCAAACTCAGCACCAAAAACACAATCTATAAGAGAAAGATAATCAATATAGTTGATGTTATCAAAACTAAAACCTTGAACTCTGTTAAGTAAGTAAATCTGGGGACGCTTGGGTGGCTCAGTTGGTTAAGCAGCTGCCTTCGGCTCAGGTCATGATCCCAGAGTCCTGGGATCGAGTCCCACATTGGGCTCCTTGCTCGGCAGGGAGTCTGCTTCTCCCTCTGCCTCTGCCTGCCTCTCTGTCTGCCTGTGCTCGCTCTCTCTCTCTCTAACTAATAAATAAATAAAATCTTAAAAAAAAATTAAAAAAAAGTAAGTAAATCTGGGAGACAATATTGCAAAACTTGCATCTGATAAGGACCTATATTTAGAACATAAAAAATGTCTTACAACTTAATATGAAGTGTACAGTGTAATGGAAAATAACCTAGACATTTGAACAGATATTTTTTCAAAGAAATTATACAGATGGCACATAAACACATACAAAGACGCTCAAGATCATTAGCCATTATGGAAATATAAATTACACTGCAATGGGGGATGCCTGGGTGGTTCAGTCGGTTAAGCATCTGCCTCTGGCTCAGGTCATGATTCCAGCATCCTGGGATCAAGTTCTGCATTGGGCTCCTTGCTCACTGGGGAGCCTGCTTCTCCCTTTTCCTGCCACTCCCCCAGCTTGTGTTCTCTCTCTCTCTCTCTGTCAAACGATAAGTAAAATCTTAAAAAAAAAACAAAAAACCGCAGTGGGATGCCACTGCTCACCAACTTGAATGACTAAAATTTTAAAAGTTTGACCATATCAAATGTTGGGAAAGATGTGAATTTTCATACACTACTGGTGGAAATGATAAAATAACATTGGAAAAAAAGGTTAACATTTTCTTGAAAGTCATATATACACCTACCATATGATCCCACCATTCCATTCCTAGGTATTTACCCAGTAGAAGTGGAAATACCTGTTCACAAAAAGGCTTGTGTGTGGATATTCATAGTGGTTCCATTTGTGAAAGCTTAAAACTGAAAATGACCATAATTCCCATTAACTGTTGAATCAGATAGGAAATAGAATATCCATACAATGAGAAGGAATGAATTACTGACCCATGCAACAATATGAATGAATTTAAAAATGATGACATTAAGTGAATGAAGCTAAGCCAAAAGAGGATATACTGTAAAGTGCCATTTATATAAAATTATAAAAAATGCAGACTAATCTATCATGATAGAAAAGAGCTATCTTTTCTGGGGGTAAAAAGACAGGAGAGGTGCAGAGATCCATTATACCAGGAGTGCTCGACACATTTTGGCTATTATGGTAATACAAGTTATTGTTCCTATTATGAGCCTCTCCCCACTCTCCCCACCCCTAAATGGAGAAGAAACAAAGGAAAGGGGAGTTTTTAGCTTAAATAAAAAATGACAGAAAATCCTGATGTTTGATTCTAAAGATTAGATCAAATTTCTTTTATCACATGGAATAGGGTGTTGAAATTCAGGTTGAAGTACAGAAAAGCATCCACATTTTTTGCAATCCAGAATATCGTTGAACTAATCTACCCTTTCCATCCCCAAGCATTTCTGCCATCCCCTTTCCCAGCCCACACATATCATGGCTGTAAATCCTGTTTTGCATTTTCCTGTATCTGATAAGTTACCATATCATGTGAAAGACCAAAGACTATAGTTTCACATATCAAAAGCTAGTTTCTAAATCTGTGTAAAGTCAGAAGTGAGACTAAAAAGATCACACCAGGAGCAACAATTTTGTGTGTCCTATTTGGCTTTGCATCTTGTCTTCCTTACTGGGCACAGTAATCCCCTGGAACAATCATATTTGTCTCTTGGCTGGTTGACTCAAGTGGTGTTTCTTTATATTTGACATCCTTTGGGCAACATGAGGGATGAAGATTCCAGGGCCTGAAGGAACTTTGCCATGGTTTTTACCAAAAGGCTGTGCTGTTTCCCGTAGGAGTGAATTTGGGAATGTGCAGAGCTCTGCTTGAATTTTAAATGTGGGGCCAGAGGTGCCGGCGTGGCTCAGTTGGCTAAGCTTCTGCCCTGGGCTCAGCTCATGCAACCTAGGGACCTGGAGCCCCACATTGGGCTCCCAGCTCAGCAGGGAGTCTGCTTCTCTCCCTCCCTATGCCCCTCTCCCTGCTTTTGCTTTCTCTCTCTCTGTCTCAAATAAATGAATAAAAATCTTTAAGAGATAAAGTTGGGGGCAAATCTGTTAATTCTGTTGTCAAAACCAAGAATTGTTTTACTAAAGGCACTAGCATGGAGAAACATTGAATTCTAGTCTATGTTATTCAGCAAAAAGGAAAAAAAAAAAAGGAAAAAAAAAAGGGGGGGGGGGAGTCCAGGGATGCTATACTAAATGATCTTCACCCTCTCTCAAGTGTTTTTCTCTTATAAGTGGAAGTTTGGGTTCATGTTTTGTATTCTGTTATGATTGTCTTGCAGTGGGAATGGGAACATATTTATTTACATTAAAAATGATCTTACTATATTATATACCATTGATTTTGGTACAACACCAAATGGCTTCTATCCTAGGAACACTAGAAAAAGGGGAAAGTCATTTCATTACAAAGCTTCCAGAAATAGTCCAAGGTTAAAAGAGAAGTGAAGTCAGAGACAGTGAGAGCCCAGGACTCCTAATTGTTACTTCATTGCTTGTGTTAACATTGAATTGGGATTTTAGCAATTTCTTAAAAATCATCAAATAAATAATATAAATTAGAAAAGGTTACAGATGTATCCTTAAAAACATTGGGAAATGGGCATTTACTTTATATTTTGCTCATTTTATTCTATTTTCATTGAGAGCTTGGGAATGTGGCCTTGGAGTTTGACCTGCTAGCTCAAATTCCAGTTCTGCCATTTGATGCTGTTTATTCTGACAGCCCAGTTTCTTCATCTGTGTAAAGGGGGAATTTAGGATTGTTTGGAGAATTATATAAATAGTTTATGTTAAGTCTTTACCAGTGCCTAGAACATGGTAAAGCCTTAAAAATTAGCATAATTTTCATTTAATCTCTTAAATTTTCATTTAATCTAATATTAGAATCTCACACAGGTGCTGAGATTCTAATAAATACATTATATAGCAGAGTTAGAAACCTCAAATCTGCTCTTCTCTAGAATTTTAATACACTCATAATAAGAGCCATATAATTTGGAAAATATTATATATGGTTATAAGAATCCTACAGTTGTGGGGCACCTGTGTGGGTCAGTTGGTTAGGCATCTGCCTTTGGCTCATGTCATGATCCCGGGGTCCTGGGATCAAGCCCCATGTCAGGCTCTGCTCAGTGGGGATCCTGCTTCTCCCTCTCCCTCTGCATCTCCCCCAGCTTGTGCTCTCTCTCTCTGTGTGTCAAATAAATAAATAAAATCTAAAAAAAATCTTAAAATTGCCTTTGAAAATGACATAATTTAAAGGCACAATCACTTTTTTTTTAATCTTTATTTTTTTTTTTTTAAAGACTTTATTCATTTATTTGTTAGAGAGAGAGAGAGAGAGAGTGAGCACTGGCAGACAGAGTGGCAGGCAGAGGCAGAGGGAGAAGCAGGCTCCCCGCCAAGCAAGGAGCCCGATGCGGGACTCGATCCCAGGACGCTGGGATCATGACCTGAGCCGAAGGCAGCGGCTTAACCAACTGAGCCACCCAGGCGTCCCCACAATCACTTTTTGTCTCTTGACCCCAGAAAATCTTGGCCCATCCACAAGTCTGACAAGGGAAATGATCCTGAGGCTGATGACCTGGGCTCCATGGCAATTGAGGATTTATGATACAGAGTCACTGTTTCTTTGATTTGTACACATTTTTAATTATCTAGCTAAATGTTCTCCATACTTGTAAAACTTTGCTTTCTTTCACTACTTTCCATGACCTACATTTTACTTTTAAACATATTATTGTTGACTGTACCCTTCCCCTGTCTCCCTGAAAGTTTAGAAGATTCTTTTCAAGTTTTCCTAGGCTTCAAATATAAACAAGAACGAATTATTGACATTTCTATCTTGTCTCTCTTTTTATAGATCTATTGTGATATTTTACTGCGGAAACCACACATTAAACTGTAAAAACCAAATTCTTGAATCGTCCACTAGGTGGAAGCCTTGTTCTTCAATTAAATATAGATTTTCCCCTTTTTTTTTTTTTTTTTTTTTTAAGTGAAATTTATATATTTTTTCCCCCTTGTGAAAAGTTGAATGCATCAGTCGTGGTCCTGAGACCTCTTCTTAAGAAGTAGTAGTTGTATCTTGGCTCTTTTGAGGTTGACAATGGAGGATTCACTTAGGTGGATGTGTTGATCTGTGAATAGTCTCTAGTTTCCTTTTTTCCCTTTATCCTTCATGGGCTGAGACTCAAGTAACAATCTCACATGAAACATTGTTCTCCACAGATATGTCAAACTCTTCTAAGGACTAAATCTGACGACTTCCTTTTGTCTCTTTACATGGCCGATTTACAGAAGGATCTCCCCAAATTATATGTGTATTTTTTTTTTACCAGTCTTCATCATTCCACCATTTTGATGGAACTTTTCACAGCAAATGTAACAGTGATATGTATGTTTCTGACACTTTCCAAGCAGATTTATTAAACAAAAAATAGGATAACTTTTAATGGTTTGTTTGTGTTTGAATTTTTTTTAAAGATTTTATTTATTTATTTGGCAGAGATCACAAGTAGGCAGAGAGGCAGGCAGAGAGAGGGGGAAGCAGGCTCCCTGCTGAGCAGAGAGCCTGACAAGGCTCGATCCCAGGACCCTAAGATCACGACCTGAGCTGAAGGCGGAGGCTTTAGCCCACTGAGCCACCCAGGTGCCCCTATGTTTGAATATTTTAATGATTCAAAGTAAGCAGGATTTCATTTTATCAAATCGTATCATTTTAGCAATGTATAGGATAGTAGAAAATGTTGGAATGATGAGAATGCATTAACAGGTAATCAAGGGGGCAGAAGTTTAGAATCCATCAGGTTGGGACATCTAGGCTTGTTCAAAGCACAGTCGTATTTATCTGGTGCTTAAGACATTCCGAGTTAGGTAGAAGGATGATGCAGCCACTTTGTAAAATAGTTTGGCAATTTCTTAAAATGTTAAACATAAATATATCACATATCATAAGGCCCAGTAACTTCCCTTCTCATTATGTAGCCAAGAGAAATGAAATTATGTATCTAAACAAAGACTCAGACATAAATGTTCATGAGTAGCATTATTTATGTCAACCAGGAAAAGGAAAACAATCCAAATGTCCATCAATTAGTGAATAGGCAAACAAAAAAATGGTGTATTCATACCATGGTGTACTACTGAGTGATCAAAAGTCATGGAGACGTGGGACGCCTGAGTGGCTCAGTTGGTTAAGCAGCTGCCTTCGGCTCAGGTCATGATCCCAGCGTCCTGGAATCGAGTCCCGCATCGGGCTCCTTGCTCAGCAGGGAGCCTGCTTCTCCTCTGCCTCTGCCTGCGATTCTGTCTGCCTGTGCTCACTCTCTCTGACAAATAAATAAATAAAATCTTAAAAAAAAGTCATGGAGACATGATGTGGATTCCAGCATGGATGAGCTCCAACAACATGTTAAGGAGAAGAAGCCAGATGCAGAAGATTACATATTGTATAATTTCATTTCAAGGAAAAGTACAGAAAAGGTAAATTTATGATGACAGAAGGTAAATTAGTGGTCACCTGGGAGTTGGAGTGGGAATAAGGAGTACCTTCAAACAGACTTGAAGTTTCCTTTTGTGGTGATGGAAATGTTTAACATTTGGGTGGTGGTGATGGGGGCACAACTCTGTACATTTATTCAAAATTATTGAAATTGTGCTCTTAAATTTGTGGGTGTATATCTGTTAAAAAGTGGTATAATAAATTGGTAAGTGAGAGTTTCTTATAAAATCCAGAGAGAGAAACCCGTTAGATAGTCCTGCTTCCAGGTCATCCCAGCTTCTTGTCTTAAAGTTTCAGAAAAGAGTAAGAATACATGATTTTCATTTCTTGTACGCTGAGAAAAATACCCCACTGCTCCTGAATCAAAACATCAGAATTCAAGCTATGGGGCTTGTGTTTGCCAGCGACCTATGAGACTTTCCTGTAGTTCATACAACTTACCACACACCGAATGCCACCAGACTCTATTAGGTCTCGTCCTTTTCTCTCAAGGAACCTGGACACTATGTTGTTTCTGTATCTTGTGCAATTTAATGTTATTATTGGGAAGTGAGGTGATCCAAAGAAAACATATTTTTCCTGGGTAACTTTTGACAGACTTCAAACTTTGCCCGCCTTCTCAGCATACCTTTGAGATCTTCCTCTGCCATTGTCTGGCCAGAATATTGGGTTGTTTTCTCTGACATCAGTGATGGTGAATATATGGCATGACATGGTTCTAAAAACTTCCTCACTTAAGACATAAATCTGAAGAAAATGGATGAATATTCACAAATATATTGATAAATATCACTTATAAAAATGAATTTTTTCTTATTTCCCCTCCAAATCCTATTGATAATTGTTATAATTTTGAGTAATTGAAAATGCTTAGAATTTGTTTTACAAAACCCATCCCCAACCTGCTTAGATATAAAAAGAAATGGTCATACGTTTGCCTTCATAATGCATCTGAATTTTCCATTTTGAAGGGCAAATACCCCTTCCTTTGTGTCTTTGGGAAATTTTCCTTGTTACCTTGTGAGTGTTCTCGGACTCACTTCTTTCCCTTCCTTCCCTGGGCCAGGCTTTCAGTGATTTCAGGGTCTTCCTGAACCTCCTAGAAGAAAAAGTCAATGCTTTCAGTGATGACCAGAAGATGCACTCTGCTTCTGTCTCTCATCAATTTTTCAAAACCACCCAGATGTGAGGTGTGATCAACGGCTAACTCTTCTGGTATCAAGCTTGGTTCTTCCTTCCACTGTGCAGGAAGGATCAAAGTTACCCTTTCAATCAATTTAGACCAGAGAAGTTCTCTTTCCTATCATGAGCATACACCAGCTTCAGTTGGAAGAAACTTTTCATTTGTTCCATTATAAGAAGCATCTGGATGAGGATTATGGACGAGTTTTAAGAAAACTATTATTTTCTAGGTTTTGCAAATTATTTTCATGGTTGGCTTGAGCATTTCAACTTTTTGTCACTGGGCTCCTAACAGTCATATTTTTTAAGCTGGCATAGTTGTGGATGTTCTCTTCCATGGTGAAGTTGTTACTATAGTGATTGTGACTAACCATAGAGGCTAAATACCTTTTGTTTGTCTGTTCTCTCTGCCTTCATTGCAGTTCTCAGTGTTTCTTGATGAAAAAATCCTTTCTACTTTTTTTTTTTTTTTTTTGGCTAAATATTTTCTTTACAAACTTGGTAAAAGACTCCTTCTCTTCTCCAGACCCCTCCAGGATTTTATTATTCTCCAGTAGATACAATCTTTAAATCTTTTTTTTTAACAACTAAAATTGGATAACATGGTTATATAAAGGAACAACTTTTTTTCCTGAATCATTACTTTGAGAAGAAAATTTTTACAAAGATTTTTAATTTTTAAAGATCAAGTATATTTCTTTTTTTTTTTTTTTAAGATTTACGTATGTTATTTGAGAGAGAGAAAGAGAGAGTGAAAGAGGAGGGAGAAGGGCAGAGGGAGGGATTCCTGAAGCCGACTCCCAACTGAGTGTGCAGCCAACATGCAGCTTGATCCCAGGACCCTGAGATCATTACCTGAACCCAACAAAGAGCCAGGTGTTTTATTTGATTGAACCACCCAGGTGTCCCTCAGGAAGATTTTTAAATAAAGCAGCTTTTAGATATATGTTAGGTCCATTGTCATTGAAAATAATAAAATCACATAACATCTGAACTATCGTGAAACATCCAAAATTTATATGTATCATAATAATAGAAGATATTTCATTCTATTTGGCTTGTGTTTATTTGCAGACTTACTTTACTTTCTCTCTGGAGCTGGGCAGAGTAGTCCCTGAGAGAAGAAAACAATGCTCACCCAAATTCGTAACTTCCACAGTGTTTTGCACATTAGAAGTCCTCAGTGATACAAAGCCCATGAAACCCCCCCGGAAGAGCGACTGACACAGAGTGAGAGGTCCCAAAAGATGTGTCCTTCCTTTCTTCTGTTTTCTTAACTTAATGTGGCGGGATTTAGTTTTAACCAGAGACACAGTGATGGCGAATGCCACATAGCCACTAGGGATAGCCCTTTTTTTTGGTTTGTTTTTGCATCCCAGTTTCACAATGCTTTTGGTTTCAAATGGAATAACAATATATTACTTTTGTTGGTATAATTGGTAATTATATATTATATGAAGCCAAGAAGCAGATTATCTTTCTCTTCAAGACTTTTCACATCCCCATTTGGTTATTTTCTTCCTAACATTTTCCCAATTAAATCTTCCTTCTTCTCACCATAGCACCCAACTAGGGATTAGACCTCACTTGGTAAATTCCACTCCCTGGTCCAAACTGTCTATCTTTCTTTCACTCAATAACTGAGCGCCTACTGGGTGCCAGGCTCTGTACTAGGCCTGGCTCTGGTACTAAAACAGGCAACCCATTACCATTTCTGTCTTTCAAAACCATTTTTAAAAGTGATCTTCAAAACGGAATCAACAGATAATGATCAACTGAAGTAAGGAAATATTTAGAACGTCTATTTACCTCTCCAAAAAAAAATCTTTATTTCTATTTCATAGAAGGTACATCATACATTAGCATAATAGAACATGTGTATCGTTTATAAAGTGTAAAATCCATAAATAGTAAAAGTGCATACTCCTACTAGTTGCTGATAGACTCCTACTAGTTGCTGATAGAGGTTTCAAGCAAACATGTTTTCAGGCCACTGGTTTAGCACATTAGTGGTAGTAACCTGTGGCTTATGAGAAGTCTTAGACCCTTTACCTATCCAGAGTATTTATGAAACCCCTCACAGCAGTTAGCAGTAAATGTAAATGTAAGTAAATATAGTGTGCTTACTGTTTAAATTCAGTATCAAGAGAAGTCCCCTAACACCGTATCCCCCAAATCTGTTTTCTGTTCTTAAGTGCCTTTTGTATAGAAAACTTATGGCGCTAGCATGATCTCGTGGTCAGAAAAATAAGAAAATAAGCAATCAGAGCACCACATGGTTAAAGAGAAACATTAGGTGTATTGGCAGCGCTCTGAGGGGCACCCTAGCCAGTTCTTAGGGTTAAGAGGAACTTTTCTCAGTAGAATTTAATCTGAAACTTAAAGTTTACATAGAAATGTGCTAGCAGGGGCGCCTGGATGGCTCAGGGGGTTAAAGCCTCTGCCTTCTGCTCAGGTCATGATCCCGGGGTCCTGGGATGGAGCCCCGAATCGGGCTCTCTGCTCAGCAGGGAGCCTGCTTCCCCCTCTCTCTGTCTGCCTCTCTGCCTACTTGCGATCTGTCAAATAAATAAATAAAATCTTAAAAAAAAAGAAATGTGCTAGCAAAGAAGTAGAAAAAGCCTCTGTGAAGACTTAAAAACATGCAAGCATTCCAGCATCGAGAGAATATGTGAATTTGGGGGAATTAAACCCGTGGTGGAAGTGTGGTGTGTAAAAGTAATAAGGTGAGAGATGAAGTATGAGAGCCAAGCAGACCAGACCACGGAGAGCCTTGTTAAGAAGTTCAGCTTACGGGGAGGAGTCAAGATGGCAGAGAAGTAGGAGGCTGAGAGGACATCAGCCAGCAGGAGATCAGCTAGGTAGCCTATCAAACCATTCCAAACACCTACAAATCCAACAGGAGATCGAAGAGAAGAAAAACAATTCTAGAAACAGAAAATCAACCACTTTCTGAAAGGTAGGACCAGCGGGGAAGTGAATCCAATGCGACGGGAAGATAGACCCCAGGGGGAGGGGCCGGCTCCCGGCGAGCGGCGGAGCACAAAATCAGAACTTTTAAAAGTCGGATCCACGGAGGGACATCACTCCAGAGGCTAAACTGGGGTGAAGACCTCACGGGGACAACGTGGACTCAGGTCCCACGGGGTCACAGAAGGATCGGGGGTGTCTGAGTGTCGCAGAGCTCACAGGTATTAGAGCAGGGAAGCCGGCTGCCGAGACAGAGCCGAGATTTCCTAGTGGTCTGTGACTCGGACCGGTGCTCTGTGGCACTGGCCGGTGCTCTGTGCGAGGGGTCCCCACAAGATCCGGGGAGACTCCGACCCGGGAGAGCTCAGGGATCTACGGGGTCCGGAGACTCCAGGTGGGACTCTGCCAGAGACAGAGACGCTTGGTCACAGGCTGGGTGAGCTCGGAGCGCTCCCAGAAGCCAGTGAGATGGGACTGCTTACGCACGATTTTCTCCGAGCGCGGCCGGAGGCTGGGGAGACGGGAGTGATTAAACGCTTTTCTCTGAAGGCGCACTGAAGACTGGGGCCCCTAGCTCTCGGCTCCTCTGAACCGGAGACTGGGAGGCCGCCATTGTCATTCCCATCCTCCGGAACTCTACAGAAAGCGCGTTCAGGGAACAAGAGCTCCTGAAACCAAACCTGAGAAGATTACTTAGCCTGGCCCCTGGTAAGGGCGGTGCAACTCCGCCTGGGGCAAAGACACCTGAGAATCACTACAACAGGCCCCTCCCCCAGAAGATCAAAGAAATACAGCCAAGACCAAGTTCACTTAACAAGGAGAACAGCGGATTCTTTTCTGGACAAAATGACAAGGCGGAAAAACTCACCACAAAAAAAAGAGCAGGAGACATGACGGAAGGCTAGGGACCTAATCAATACAGACATTGGTAATATGTCAGATCTGGAATTCAGGATGACGATTCTCAAGGTTCTAGCCGGGCTCGAAAAAGGCATGGAAGATGTTAGAGAAACCCTGTCAGGAGAAATAAAAACCCTTTCTGGAGAAATAAAAGAAATAAAGTCTAATCAAGTTGAAATAAAAAAAGCTATTAATGAGGTGCAATCAAAAATGGAGGCTCTTACTGCTAGGATAAATGAGGCAGAAGACAGAATTAGTGATATAGAAGACCAAATGGCAGAGAATAAAGAAGCTGAGCAAAAGAGAGACAAACAACTACTGGACCATGAGGGGAGAATTCGAGAGATAAGTGATGCCATAAGACGAAACAACATTAGAATAATTGGGATTCCAGAAGAAGAAAAAAGAGAAATAGGAGCAGAAGGTATACTGGAGAGGATTATTGTAGAGAATTTCCCTAATATAGCAAGGGGAACAAGCATCAAAATCCAGGAGGCGCAGAGAACACCTCTCAAAATCAGTAGGAACCGACCCACACCCCGCCATCTAATAGTAAAATTTACAAGTCTTAGCGACAAAGAGAAAATCCTGGAAGCAGCACGGGACAAGAAGTCTGTAACGTACAATGGTAAAAATATTAGATTGGCAGGAGACTTATCCACAGAGACCTGGCAGGCCAGAAAGAACTGGCATGATATATTCAGAGCACTAAACGAGAAAAACATGCAGCCAAGAATACTTTATCCAGCTAGGGTATCATTGAAAATAGAAGGAGAGATTAAAAGCTTCCAGGACAAACAAAAACTGAAAGAGTTTGTAAACACCAAACCAGCTCTACAGGAAATATTGAAAGGGGTCCTCTAAGCAAAGAGAGACCCTAAAAGTATTCCCAGAAAGGAACAGAGACATTATACAGTAACAATCACCATACAGGCAATACAATGGCACTAAACTCATATCTCTCAATAGTTACCCTGAATGTAAATGGGCTAAATGCCCCAATCAAAAGACACAGGGTTTCAGAATGGATAAAAAAACAAAACCCATCCATATGCTGCCTACAAGAAACTCATCTTAGACCTGAAGACACCTCCAGATTGAAAGTGAGGGGGTGGAAAACAATTTACCATGCTAATGGACATCAGAAGAAAGCTGGGGTGGCAATCCTTATATCAGATCAATTAGATTTTAAGCCAAAGACTATAATAAGAGATGAGGAAGGACACTTCATCATACTCAAAGGGTCTGTCCAACAAGAAGATCTAACAATTTTAAATATCTATGCCCCTAACATGGGAGCAGCCAACTATATAAACCAATTAATAACAAAATCAAAGAAACACATTGACAAGAATACAATAATAGTTGGAGACTTTAA